>QEOT01123977.1:89318-113130 GCA_003123785.1 Pterocarya stenoptera
TAAATAAATATTTGCGTAATAATAAATAAAATCGCTAATTATATTGCTGCACATTATCATGAATTTGAGAAAGGAAAAAGTAGATTCACACCCTCAAATTATTGGAAATGTATTTTTATACTTTGCACCATTATCCAATTAATTATATATATAATATAGTTGTTAACATAGATGGAAAATATTTATATAGTTTTTAACATAGACTCACACCCTCAAAACACTACATGCTCACTCTCAATTACCAATAGCACTACAACAATACTAATTTTTTCTGGCAAACTCGCCAAAATATGTATTTTTTGTGACCTTTTCTCGTCATTGCTTTAGTCTTGCCTTAAATGCAATATATTTTGCAGCGAAAATAAAAAATAGTTGCAAATAATACATTATTTTTTATGATTTTTTTTTTTACCGCAAATAATTAGATATTAGATAGAAATAGTATCCCTGTTACGGCGATAATATCGCCAGAAATAGTTGACCAAAATATTTGACAAAAATATTATTTGCCAGAAATAGTTGACCATGCTTGGAAAATGAGATGAGTCTCATCTCAAAACTTCTCATAATATCATTCTCAAACATCATTCAAATACAAAACACTTTTTAATTTCAAATATTCAACATTTTCGTCTAATCTATTACAACATAAATTCGCAAAATAGGCTAAAACATGAGGAAAGAGTCATTGCCGACCCGCAGAGGTGATTTGGGCCACGATGTAGTCAAAAAGTCCCGCAATCGTGGTTTCACTATAAGAAAACTGCTTATTTGTGACCAATTAATTCTAGCGAAATGACTATTTGCAACCAAAATTGGTAGCAAATAGTCTTTTGGTTGCAATAAATTGATCACAAAAATCCTTTTTCTTGTAGTGAATTTCGACGTTGAACAAGCACTCGAACGTTCATCCATGAGAATAAACAGTAAATAAATACATAAAAAATAAATATAGAGAGACAAACAGATTTACGTGATTCAACATAAAAGCCTACGTTCATGGGTCCTTTGAGGGTGAAATCCACTAAGTTGAGTGGTTGTACAGTCTCTCATTGCCTCACATTTCTCTAATACAATGGAGGATTTTAGAAATTTTGGAGGTTAAAGAAAACGCCATCATCCTGAAGAGAATATTTTTTTGAGTCTCTGTGTGTAATGTAGTCTTCTTAAATCTGAGGAGATTCTCTCCCTTTATAGAGGTTTCCTTTCTTGGAGTAATTGAGTCATACTTACCTTGTGAAACCCTTTCCTCTTAAGTGATTGAATCAACTTAATTGCCTTATCTCTACTTGTCCTTATCACAGGGCTTGATTCTTGGTTGTTGATTTTATACTCAACAGATGCCTTACCATCAATGTGAGAAGCTAAGTAACTAAGTATAGATAATTGAACTTCCTTTTTCCATACTAGTGCTAGCCTCCCACTTTTACCCATAGCGTCAACTGTTAGACAACAATTAAACCTTAAGCGAACTCTACATAATTCCATCTTTGCAACATTAAGTTTTGTCTCTTGCAAGAACAAAGCATCGGGATCTTCTCTTTTGATAAGATTAGAAAGAGCACTAATACCACGGGGGATCCCAAGCCCTCGTTATTCCAGCTTAAGACCTTCATTGATCTCGGTGGGGCTGTGTACCAGCCTCCATCGATCACTATTGGTTGTTGTCCTTACTCTCCCCATGAGTTTTTGCTTTATTTTTCAGTCTATTAGAAGCTCTACCCAATTCCACAACAGAATTTGAACAAAGTGCTGTTTTAGATCCCCTTTGATCATTGATGGATAGAGAATTATGAACATGAGGCCTTAAAACCCTTTTCCATTTACATAAGAGAGTTGTGTTATTGGATCCCTCTGATTTTGCTTGCATATCCTTTATGCCAGTTTCTTTTACAAAAGTCTCCCCCAGTAGAAATGACAAAATTATCCCTCTGTTGATCACTATCCATACTGAGACCAGTGTAACCATCACTAGGTCACTCTCCCAATTTATATCCTGGAATCTTGCAACACAACTGTTGGCCTAAGATATGCTCCACCTTACTATTTTATCACAATTTTGAAAATTAACCAAAATATGAGCCCCAACATCCTCCTCAAAAAATGTTATCTGCATTAACTTCTATATCCAGATGTATCGGAGAGTCTTCAGTGATCTAAACTTTCTCATTAGCTACCAGACTATTGCTATCTTTCTGCTGAAATTGCCTATCATGCACAGGAGCCCCATAATCACCAAAGTTATCTGCACGTAGCCAAGATCCATAAGGAAATGCAGAAATTGATAACTGCTCCATCGTTGGCTTCCCCTTACTGCAATTCTTATGACTATGTCCAAGGGTAGCACATACGTAGTAGACATTTGGGAGGCAGTCGTAGGAGATGAGTATAATTATTCTGTATTATTTTATCATCTTTCACACTACAAGAAATAAGGCTTTTTGTAGTCAAAATTATTTTCGGCAACTAGTATTTGCTCGCAATATGTCAATAATTGACTTCACATCCCGCGAGTCATGGAATCGTCGTTAAAAGCACTTTTTCCAACAAAAATTTATCTATTAGAACGTATGCCAAGGCAATTTTGAACTTGATTGATGTTTGAAGTCATAACTCTATTGTCTATGGCCAGTCTTCTTAATTTCTTTGCTTTTGTGGAATGCTTGTTAAGGGAATTTTGAGTTTGAGAGAGGTTTCAAGTTATATCGTAGTCCGCGACTTAAAATGAGTTGTTTCAGTTATTGTTATATCATGCGAGTTCAATTTTCAATGAGAAAGTTTGCTTAAAAATGATTTTGTTTTTTACCTCCTAGATCCAATTCGCATTACATATATTTTCATTTATTACCTTTTCGAGACTTCTGCGAACCAAATCAGTGATCCCATTTAATGGGGATATTTGATGTGTCTTAACACGTGCAATGCATCCCAGATTGTAAAAAGATTATTACAACCATAAAGTGAAACAATATAAAGCGATAATGAAAATGGCCCACCATACATAAGAAAGATATGTGGTGAGAAAGATTATGTTATGTCATATGCTTTTTTTTAATATACATACATATGCAGGATCGTATGCTACATTTTAGCATATCCCAAAAATGTACAGGTATTGTGCTTGTTTTTTCTCCATATAGTTTGATAGACCACCAACAAGGAGCCTGGCAAGTCAAAACTCCTGTCATTCCCATAAAATTTTAAATTAATAAGCAAAGCTCCCAAACTGGACTTCTTTAATTGCTTCCTTGGCACCCACTACAAGAATATTGGTTTTTTACGACCAATTAATTTCCATCCCTAGGTAAATCGACGCTAAAAAATATTTTTTGTGTCCAAGTTTGTTTGGTCGCTAGTTTCCTTCGCTAAAGTTGATTTTGGAAAAAACGAACCGTTGTTGACATTTTGCGACGATATATTTATCTTTTGCGACTATGTAGTTCAACGTAATAGGATTATAAGGTTTTTGCGACTATCTTATTTCCGTCCATGCATAATTAACGGTAATACATGATATTTTCGCGTCCAAGTTAAAGTTATCGCAAAATTTCATCGCAAAGATAGATCTAGGAAAATGAACCGTTTCATTTTTTTTTTTTTTTTGCTTCCAAATTTTTTCCTTTTGCATCATTTTTACTTGACGCAAAAAGTTTGTAGTTTATTTTATGCCCTCGCTGCCTAGGAAGACTCCTCTTTTATAGTTTATATACCCTCGTTAACATCAAATCCCCCAAAATTTTTCCCAAATTTTTTCTTTGCCCCAAATCTGCTGAACCAAATGAGCGTCTATCATACTAAATTTCTAGTGAAGTCATTTCAATCAATTTTGTGGAAGATCTTCACATCATTCCAATATTTCCCCCAAGTGATCATTCCATCGTTGGTTTTAGTTTGAGGAGAAGGATCACAGACAATGGTTCTAAAGATTATTGATCACAAACATATTGATCAAATGATTACAGGTAGGCCCATGCAATTCATGACTTCAGTTCCTTTCTCTTTTTAATGATCAAGAAAGAAAATACAAGTGCTCATAAGGTGTTTGCTGAAATGCTTGTTAGAGATATATTTATTTCACTCACATATCCATATGGCCTCTGTTTCCCTCATTACAGTCATACATTGATTCCTAGTATTTATAGCATTTACAACCAACCATTACAAACACTTGATGAATCTGTGCCATACACCTCATCAATCTTGTTATACAGTACGATCCTTCTAGATTCTTCTGTAATATTCTTCCATGTGAAATTTGTTATGCCCGACCTGCTGCCACTGCCTTGGAGTCGAGTTTGTTAGAATCCTCCTTTGAGGTATCATCTTTTGAGGTAGAGAATTGTGATCCTTAATACTTTTGGTTTCATTGCTAGAATTGATTTCCCTAGCTTTATCTACACTCTATGATTAAATCATGTCTTTGTTTTTCCCATTTTTGGTGAGGTAAAACAGAACATGCTATTAAGAATTAAGTATGAGTTTACATTTTGCTTTCACCATGATCTGCTTTGCAAGTTGGAGAAATGATGAAGTTAGTTGGATCCATTTTGGTTTTTCTTTTTTTGTAAGTAGATTACAAACAGTTGGGCTGTCCGTTTTACTTTTATCTAAGTTATTATTTTACACTTGGTTATCATTATTTTTTGGGTTTGAAACTGATTTCCTAGCATCCAAGTTTATATTTGTATAAGAATAATCTGTGAGTATTGATCTATTCCAGAGTCGATGTGTGCGAATTGAGGAATTTTGCCTGTCTATCTTCTCGACTAAATCTTGAACGTTACAATCTAAGCCTTTTCAACTGTTGTCTAAGCCTCCTTAATGATAAAAAACTAGAAGGTGAGTGAAGAAACATGGTATAGAGTTGGAATTATGTGATGGATTTTGTTTACAAGTTAATACTAGATGACATTCCAATTTATGATCATGTCTCATTTTTTACAGATGGACAAAAGTTGGATGAATGTCACCGATAGGTTTAGGTCAAGGGAATATGCCGAAGGAGTTAGATAGTTTCTGACAATGGCTCGAGCTCATGCTCATGGAAACAATCGTGTCAAGTGTCCATGTCGTAGATGTCGTAATATGGTGTTCGTACCTATAAGTGAGG
Source organism: Pterocarya stenoptera (assembly GCA_003123785.1). Lineage (NCBI taxonomy): Eukaryota > Viridiplantae > Streptophyta > Magnoliopsida > Fagales > Juglandaceae > Pterocarya > Pterocarya stenoptera. The sequence goes on from QEOT01123977.1 coordinate 94,429, forward strand.
TCGAACGACATCTATTTATCACTGGGATAGATCAAAATTACACTCATTGGATATTTCATGGGGAGGCAGAACACAGAGTGACGATGATAATGATAATGATAATGTTGACGATTCTTACATCAATGACATAGACGATATGTTAGGTGACATTCATGCTGCTACCACTGTCGGTGTTGATGAAGACATGGCTGCACATATAGTGGGTCCCTCCTCCGTTGAACCCGAACCAACCAGCTTTGAGAAATTGTTGGAAGATGCTCGTCGTCCACTTTACGATGGCTGCACAACATTTTCTAAACTATCATTCATTGTGAAGTTGCTCCACATTAAAACAATTGGTGGGTGGAGTATAAAGTCCTTTGACATGTTGCTTAAACTATTGAAAACTGCTTTTCCCTAATCACTCTTGCCAGACTCTTTCGATAAGGCACGATCATTAGAGCGAGGCCTCGGATTTAGATACATAAAAATACATACATGTCCAAATGATTGCATATTATATTGGAAGGAAAATTCCAACAAGCAAGAGTGCCCTAAGTGCAAGGCATCTAGGTGGTTGTCTACCAGACCTAAGCACCAACCAGTGCCCCAAAAGGTTATGCGGTATTTTCCACTTAAGCCAAGGTTGCAGAGATTATTTATGTCCAAGAAAACTGCAGTATCCATGAGATGGCATCAATCACAAAGGGTGGGGGATGAAAACACTTTGAGGCATCCTGCGGATTCCGAGGTGTGGACCACATTTGATAGAGAGCATCGTTGGTTTGCTGAAGATGCCCGCAATGTCAGACTCGGTCTTGCTAGTGATGGATTCAACCCATTCAATAATATGAGTAAACCATACAGCATATGGCCAGTGATTCTGGTTCCATATAACTTGCCTCCATGGTTATGTATGAAAGACCCTTTCTTCATGTTGTCTACATTAATTCCTGGGCCTAAATCATTTGGGAATGAAATTGATGTTTACTTACGCCCTTTAATTGACGAACTAATTGATTTGTGAAAAAATGGAGTAGATACATATGATGCGATGGTTGGCCAAAGATTCCGATTGCATGCAGCTTTACTGTGAACCATTAATGATTTTCCTGCATATGGTAATCTTTCTGGGTGGAGCACCAAGGGAAAGTTGGCATGTGCTTGTTGCAACCTGGATACAGATAGCATGTGGTTGCGACATGGTCGAAAGTATTGTTACATGGGTCATCGTCGCTTCCTACCTTCAGGTCAAATATGGAGAAAAAAGAAGACGATTTTTAATGGCAAAGAAGATCACCGGATGCCACCTAGACAGTTGTCTGGAGAAGATATAATGCATCAATTAAATAACATGGGTCAAGTGCATTTTGGCAAAGGTTTTAAAAGGAGAAAATGCACCCCTGAGGAGTTAAATTGGACAAAACAAAGTATCTTCTTTGAATTGCCATATTGGGCATCTCTGAAACTTAGGCATAATCTTGATGTGATGCACATTGAAAAGAACATTTTTGACAATGTGTTGGGTACATTGATGAATATCCAAGGTAAAACAAAAGATAATATCAATGCTCGAAGGGACTTAGCCGAACTGGGTATAAGAAAAGAGTTACATTTGAAAGAAAATGGGGATCGACTTGTAATCCCTCATGCCTATTTCATGCTACATGGAAATGAGCGGAAAGAGTTTTGTGCATGGTTGAGTGGAGTTAAATTCCCTGATGGTTTTGCATCTAATATTTCTAGATGTGTTAATGTTAGTGATTGTAAAATATCTAGTATGAAAAGTCATGATGCCCACATCTTCATGCAAAGGCTATTACCAGCAGTAATCAGTGGATACTTAAGACATGATATACGTTTGGCATTAATGGAACTTAGCACTTTCTTTAGGGAATTATGTGCACGAACATGTAAAAAAGATATAGTGAAGCGTCTTGAGACTAACATTGTCCTCATTCTTTGCAAGATGGAACAGATACATCCACCAAACTTCTTTAACGTAATGGTCCACCTAGCTATCCATTTACCCCGTGAGTTAGGTCTAGCAGGACCAGTTCAATACAGGTGGATGTATCCATTTGAGAGGCACTTGGGCAAATTTAAGTGGTACGTAAAAAACAAATCCTGCCTAGAAGGCTCCATTGCGGAGGCATATATTCATGTAGAATGCTTGACATTTGCCTCTATGTATCTGCATGATGTAACAACTAGGTTCATCAATGAGGATCGAAACATTGATATTGGTGTTCAAACAGTCGAAGTAGCTTCCTTCTCAGTTTTTTCACAGAAAGTGCGTCCATTGGGGACTTCAATTCCTACACAACTAGAGAAGAAATTATTTAAGACTGCCAGATGGTATGTCCTCAATAATTGCACAGAAATTCAGCAATACTTGGAGTAAGAACATTCAACCATATTCATTAATCTTTGATGTCTTATGGAATATTGCATATGTGCATTAATGCACTTATGGAATATTGTGCTTAAATGGCTTTTAACAAAATCATTTTATTATTTTTTCCTGTAGGGAGCACTACAACATTCTAAAAGACCAGAGCCTAACTAACATAGAAAGGAGGCATGAAACTGAATTTCCTTCGTGGTTCATATCTACCCAAGATTATTTTTTAATATCTGTCTCATACTCATTGGCATATTTTCATCTCATTTTTTTGTTAATGTTTTAGATTCAAGCGCTTCGTGCTGGGGACCCTGACCAAGTATCTGATGATCTTTATGCAATAGCTTCTGGTCTTGACCCTTGGGTGGCATCATATGCTGGTTGTATAATGAACGGTATAAGATTTCATACAAAGCATCGTGAAATAAACCATATAACACAAAATAGTGGTGTACTAGTTACAAGTGAACACCAATCAACTATGGTAGATTTCTATGGTGTTCTCAATGACATATTAGAGTTGCGGTACATGGGATGGCGACGTGTCTGGTTGTTTAGTTGCGATTGGTTTGATGTTGGTGATACCATTCGAGGGATACATGTTAGTGAGCATGTTACAAGTGTCAATATGTCCCGAACTTGGTATAAGGATGATCCCTTTATACTGGCTTGTCAAGTGTCACAAGTTTTTTACCTCAAAGACACAAACTTACGTGGGTCTTGGCACGTTGTGCAGAAGATCACATATAGAAATGTCTATGATATTCCCTAGTTGGAATTAAATGATGACGGAGATGATTCTAGCGAGGGTGATGTATATCAAGAAGAGCAGTCTTCTGACATTTATAGAGATGTGGAGTTCGACGAGAATGGCCTTCAGTCCTCATTGCTACGGCCAGATGTTCTTCCACAAACTGTTCCTACTGCTGAATTAACAGTAGGAAATAATGACATTCTTGACGACCGGGAATTTATCAATGACATCTTGCAGGATCTACAGATGACAGCTCTGATACCATGTCCATTGCTTCCACTGATGATGAAGACCCACTTGGAGACACTGATGTAGAGACCGAGGATGTTTAAGGTATCGATGCAGTTTTTTTTTTTTTTTTGGATTTTTTTTTTTTGCTTCAGGTTGATTATGCATCCAAGTTGTACACCACACTCTTGAAATATCCCAAGTATTTTAGCATGTATTACTCATAGTTGAGCATGTGCCTCTTATTAGATGTTTGAATTTATAACATTATGGTTAGGAGATTTTCTCAAATGTGACATTTGACTGAAACCTCAAGTATGCTGTCCTTTTCTTTCCTAAAAATCGAATATCTTTACTTCCATATTCAGTATAATGAATGGTGTTCCCACTGCACAATATTATTACTTCCATTTATTGTTCACCTAGCTGCCAGTTATGTTATCGAATAAATTTCTTTTGGGAGCATATTCTTGATAATTTATTTCTGATCTATGAAATTTCCAAAGCATGATACACCCTTTTATTATGTTACTAAGCTTAACAAAGAAATTAAAGGGGAATGGTTTATCCAATTATCCTGCTTTTGAAGATGAAAAGAAGAAATGAGACTAATCAATTAAATTTTACAACAGGATGTCTCATACTGTGCCTTACAACAATGGAGGTTCTGCATTATACTAGTAGACGTTTGCCATTTTCTTTTGTTGATTACAAATGGCCGGCCAACACCTTGTTGGGTTAAAACTGAGTCATGGAGTGGTAGATTGTGCGGGAATGTAATCAATTCCATGGAAGTTTTTGATCTATTGAATGCTAACCTTGTGTGATGCTATCATACAATGCCTTTGCTGTATTTTAACTATAATATTTCCAAATTCTTGTTTGAAGAGTTTATACGAGCAGCATTTATACTTGATATTATGTACTGTTTGTATTTCAGAAGTCTATATTTTGTATTGAAGGGTTTATTACTAAGAGATGGAATGTTGTAATTTATATGTTCTATTTGAGGAATTTCAGAGGTCTGTATTTACATTGCTACACCAAATGATCTCTATTGTGTGAAATATTGGAAATTGGTGCGATTAATATGGAACATTATAGCATTTTCACACAAAAGCCGTCCCATGCATGGTGTTATGTCAATGGTTGAATATAGATATTGCTTCTCTAGAAATCATGAACATTTTTAAAAATATTTAAATAGAATCATTTTCAGATTTTGCGCATTAGTCCAAGAATGGTTGTCCAGATCATGACAATTTATAAATGTCAATTGGTTGTCAATTACAAATTCTTGCTTGAGTCTCATGAAAAAGCAGTGGTTCTTCCACAACCTACACCTAGAGGGGGTGAATAGGTGTAGTCTAATTTTTTTTGTCTTCTTTACATAGAGATAAACAAGCAATTCATCAATTCATCAAAATAACACAAATAATCAACACGGTGATTTTGTTCACGAAGTACTGGAAACTAATTTGAAGAACGTCTTCAAATTTTAAAACCACTCTGGGTGTAGGTGTAAGACACCACAAAAAATCCACTATTTATAGCCCGTCATTCACCGAGCCTAAAACACTGAGTTTTGAGTTTTCTTAGAACTTCGCTCGAGCAGTGAGTCGAGCGACCATCGAGCGGTTCACTCTGCCTAAGTTCGCTAGAGCGCCAGTTGGGTCCGCTCGAGCCGTGTTGCGCACAATTCATTTCTTTTCATGTGACATTGCTTCAACACTAGTTACAACACAATTTTGTCAAGATGTGTCATGGCATGAGGGAGACATACATCAATTATTAATTATCAGTAATTGCTTAAAATATGTATAAGATTCTCTTTTAATTAATCATTATATTTAATTAGGATTTGCATTCTAATAAGCCATATTAAAAAGTTTTAACCTTAATATCTAATGCAATTAATCATACATTGAAATCAGTTAGTCAAATAACAGCAGCACAAGCAGCATGTGATAATAAAAAAACAGAAGCTGCTCTTCTACAAACAAAACATGTAATATAAAAATAAAAGCTGCTACTCAACAAAAAAATGTGTTTAAAAAAATGCTTCTAACATTAACATTTCCTCCCCCAGCTTCTATATCACTTCCCTTGTCTCTATGCTACTCTCCCTTTTTGTCACAAAGAGCCAAGGGTCTCAATCATCAATCTGACTGCCACCTTCATCATCCTCATCGAGACACTCCTCAATATCATTGAAGTGCTGAGTAACAAGTTGCTGCAGGTTATCAACCTTAGCATCGAGGCTATCAAATTGGCATCAAGTCGGGCAAGGTACTCAAGGACCTGCTGAAAGCTGGGCTCGGTCATACCAGGTGCTGGTGCTGGTGCCAGTGCCGATGCCGATGTAGAAGGCTGTGAGTTGGATGGCTGTGAGGAGGGTGCATGTGGGTGCTCAACTACCAGTGGGTGTGGGGTGGTGTGAGCACGACTTAGTTGCATGGTCCTCCGACCAATGAGAGCCTTTAGAGGAACTCTAGGCTTATTGGGAAGTAATGCAACTGATTGAGAGAGGGCCAAACGAGTGATGAGGCTGGCAAAAGGTAATCCAGTCCGTACTTTAGGGGACTGAAATGTCTCAAGAATGACTCGGCAAAGAAGGCTCTCAAGATCAATGGTGACACCATTAATCAGAGCATATAAAAGAGTGGCGCGGTAAAGACCCACATCACTCTGATAACCAGTAAGATACAAATTTGTGAGAACTATCCTACTGAGAATGAGATATTCAGGAGAAAATCTCACCGTCGCCAGTGGTGACTTACCATCCCAAGTAGAAGTCCGACCAACTAGACATTCAGCAATATCAGGCGGATTAGGAGGAGATATCCGTGTATATGGATACTTAGGATATAACTCACGCGGGGCATTTAGCAGATCTGCTAACATGTCCAGAGTCACCCGGAATGAGATGTTCCGGAGGCTCACCTCAAAAGAGTCATCAATAGAGATGGCATGAATGTTGGAGTAAAACTCCCTAACCAACTCCATAGACGGAGTGGGAAGACCAGTGATCAACGCCTGCAACTGGCGAGACTCAAATATGCGGGGAATAATAGTCTCATTAAGCTCACCTAGAGTTACTTCACGCTCAACAATGGGGGAGCGGTGAGAGAAATTCTGAGTGCAAAGCTCTTGAGCCCTAGCAGAATGAAAAAGTCCTTGAGAGGGGGTAGGAGGATTTTGGAGTGAACGAACACATCGAGACATGGCTATGGCTGTTGACACAATTAGAAACCGTTAGTCAAGGCTAAAGGTATTGTGAGAGACCAATGTAACATGCCTAACATGTATGTCTAAAAGTATGAAACAAATGCATGTATGATCCAATGCACATGCCAATGCATATGTGTAATATACATACCAATGTACATGCTCAAACTTGGGTTTTAGAAACCCATTTATGCAAGATGCCCAAATCCAATGTACATTTCAAGTTTAAATAAGGCAAAATTGGATTTTAAACCAATGAAAATCCCAAACACTTTCCCAACACTAGTCTTAGACAAGAAATGAGCAAGAGAACAATGCTATGTCAATGCATGATGAAAAAGTGAAGGTAAAAACCATTGAGGCATTTTACCGAGTACTTGGAGAGCATCCAAGTAAAACCAAGTTCAAGAAATCCTTGAGAGTTCAAAGAACTTCCTAAATACAAGAGGGAGAGAGATTCAATCTCTATACCCAAAAATAAATACAAAACAACTCCATGCCAAACAACCACACAATGCCCTAATCTAGGTGGCCATTCTCCATTCAACCCAAAATGAAAAACCCCAACACCGAATACCTAATGTTCATGGAGATGGGAAGAAGAAAAAAATGATAGAAAAGAGACAATGAGAGACTTACCGTGAGGATGAGAGCAAATGAGAAAGAGATGCACACGGAGAGCAAATCGCACGAAGAGGCCAAGTGAAACGGCGCAGGAGAGAGAGAGAGAGAGAGAGAGAGAGAAACGGTTCTGGGAAAGAAAGAAAGGCAAGGGGCTTTCTAAAGACGTTTTCGCTAGAGCGGAAGTTATGTTCGCTCGAGCGAAATCAACTAAATTCTCAATTTCTGGCATTTTCTTTGCAAAAAGTGATACAAGAATTAATGAAATTAATTTTCAAGCTTAAAAATCACATCAAATGTAAAAGAGCATCATATTGTACGTGCAAGACATTATGCATGATTTTTTAGGAATACACACAATATGCTAAAAAAAAATAAAGAAAAACTATACAAGACCTAAACATGTATAAAATGCACGTATGCATGACCATCAATTTATACCATAAATACCATGTCTGGTCTGCTCCTCCCCCTTTCTCATCCATACCATGTCTGGTCTAACTCTTCAATCTTCATATTCTCCAGATCTTTACTTTCTTCAATGGCAGTGACTTTGGAACGGAATCTCTCAGGAAAAGATCTAAGAACTTTTTTCACAATTCTATTTTCTGAAAGTTTGCCTCCAAAATTAACACTAGAGTTGACAATGTCATTCAATTTTGCATAAAAGACATCAAAAATTTCATCATCCCTCATTCTAAGTTCTTCAAAGTTGGTAGTTAACATTTGAAACTTAGAGTTCTTCACAACCTTGGTACCTTCATGAGTAATTTTAAGAATATCCCATGCCTCTTTGCAAGTTTCATACATGGAGATTCGCTTGAACTCTTCCTGGGACACGGCCATGAAAATCGCATTCAGGCCTTTGTTATTCCAGCCACACTCATTTATTTCATCCCTAGAGTAATTATCCACACTTTTGGAGGTTTGATAATCAACACAGAAATTTATTCACTGAGTGGAAACTCATTTGAAGAACCTCTTTAAAATCTAAAACCACTCCGGGTGTAAGACATCACCTCAAATCCACTATAGAAACTTTAGTTGTTACAACCAATTTAGTGACACTTACAAAACTTTTGAAGTTCCTAAACTTGATCTGCAACACCACGAGTGAGTCAGTGACCCACTCGATCTCTACACGCATGTAGTGCCAGAACTCCGACCTTTCTATAGCATCCCACGAGAACCTCTCGATCTTTGCATCAACAGCAACTCCGGAAACCTTCTGGCCAATAAAACACGTCCATACCGATGGACTTGTATGAGGTTTGATCTTTTGTGTGTGGCGTGGTGGATATAGGTTTGTCCAAGAGAGATTCACAAGGTGGGAAAAATGTTCTCTCAATGGCTTTTGGAAGCAACTAGAGTTTTTGCTCTATTTCTCCACACCAAAGAACAGAACAAGCTGTTCTATTTATAGCCTCTCTGATTCACGGCGCTTAAAATACTGAGTATTGAGTTTCTTGAACATTGGCTCGAGCGAAGGATCGAGCGAGAGTCGAGTGCAGGTTACGAATTTCGCTCGAGCGGAACATCGAGTGGACATCGAGCGGTGCACTCTGCCTGAGTTCGCTCAAGCGTAACATCGAGCGGACATCGAGCGATGCACTCTGCCTGAGTTCGCTTGAGCGGAACATCGAGCGGATATCGAGCGATGCACTTTGCCTGAGTTCGCTCGAGCTGTGAGTTGAGCGGATATCGAGCGGTGCACTCTGCCTGAGTTCGCTCGAGCGCCAGTTGGGTCCGCTCGAGCCGTATTGAGCACACTTCAATGTGTTGATCGTGACAATGCATCAACACTCATTACAACACAAATTTACATAGGTTTTCACACAAATATGCCAATTAACTAATTTTCCCTCAACAATTTTCATATGATCATCAAATGGAATTTTTTTAATTCTTATGTGTTGAATTGTGCACATGCAAAGTAACAATAGACATAATATTATTTTTCACTGAATATTAGGCTATATTAATGAGACTGAATATAACAACAATCTAGAAGCCGACCCTAGTTTTTCTTAGAGAGAGACTCTTCATTCTCTTTAGAAACCCCCTTATTTCTCCTCCGGTGCAGGGGGAGGAGTTTCGGCTCCTCCCTCCCTCAACTCTCATTCCCCTCATCTCTATTTCTTTTCATTTTTCATTTTTGGGTATTTTCTCAGTCACGGGTATGAAGGAAGGTCAATTTACTGCTCTCCGGCGTTCGGTGACCATCACGCGCCCCACAACAAGCTTCTCAAGGCGCCGATCATTCAAACAGGCAAAGAGTTTCTCCGAACGGAGCGGTGCGTGAGCCACGTACATGACCGGCCCAAAGAGAGCACGTGTATTGCTCATGCACCACCACTCAAGTTACCCTTCTAGCATCACGCGCGACCTTTCTAGGTCCAAGACCACTTGTTACTCCAGACTTGACTAGCCACCATACCCTCAGGATGGTATGTGGCTCTCTATTGCCATCACAGCCGCTGTTTGTGTTTTCTTTTTTCTCTAAGGTTGAAAATAAGGATATATAAGAATTTTCAAGATGTAATCTGTTATTTTCTCATGCTTTTTTTAATTTATGTAATAATTATTCTGTCTTGGACAGAGTTGTGCTGTCTCTCAGATTTTAGATTTGTAGAGATTTGCAACATTAGACTAGACCATGGCACTTTTGGCGGTGTGTATTGGGGAGCTATTAATATTGATTGTATACTTGTAATGTATGTTTCAGGTCTAGTTTGTAATGTCAATTATTAATGAATGCAATATATTTTTTCTCAAAAAAATAAAATAAAAATAGCATTGAATAGTTTCATTTTCACAATTAGAAAAATAAGTAGTGCAAAAGCACAAAAAAAGTCATCAAAATTTAACATTTACCTTAATTTACTTTTTAATATTTTCACTACTTGATAAATAATTTGTGCATTGGCGACAACATGGTAGATTTATAAATAGCACAAGCAGCATGTACGGTAAATTTATTTGTAGAAAATAAGAGATGGAATAACTAATTTGCTCAATTAAAAAAATTAAAAAACGTGTCAATAAATTAGAATAAGTAAACGCATGCTTGTCTTGCTTGACATACGTGTCAAGAAATCCCCAAATTACAAAGTCTATCATGCTCTTTCATTTAATATTCAAGAGTTTTAGTCAAAGCCATGTATTGACTACCGTATATATAAATTAAAGCAAGAGATTCTGGTGTAATAGGTGTAGTCATCTGCGTGGAGGGAAAACAATTGACAGAGGCGGGAAGGCCCATTTTCGCGTGAGGGAAAACAGCTAGACCGGATCAGCAGGGGACACATGAAGTGAAAATTACAATAAGAAAATTGGGAACCACACCTACATTTTAGCAAGCTTGCAGGAAGTGATTTATCCAGCTCTAATACACCGACAGTCCTGGTTTATCTAGCTCTCATACACCGCTCAACAGTCCTCTGCTTGCAGGAAGTGGTTTATCTAGCTCTAATACACGGCGCGACAGTCCTCTGCTTGCAGGAAGTGTGGTGCGGCCGGCGGACTTCACGTTTGGCAACGAAAAATACTGTATTTTTTGGATTTGTTTATGTTTCTTTCATATTATATATCCTTCTCTACCCTTTTATTAGGATTTCGGTAGCAGTTTTTTTATAATTACTGCATGCCAACTACTAGATGCATGTGAGGGATTTTTCTAGCACAAGAAAAACCATGTGGGTTGCTTTACTAGGAGAAAACCATGAAGTCAGGAGCATATTGATTGTTTGTTGCTGGAAATGTGTTGATGGCGTTTGGGACATAATAGGGATGGTAGTTTCCCGTATGATTTTTAAGCATATATAAGATTTAATAGTCCATAATATTGCCCCGTCGGGCAAAGGTTCTAGTTTAATTTTTCCTAGCTGATTTGCCTACATGATTTTTCCATGTATTTCCATATCTAACATTGTGGTTTGCTCGTATTTCTTTTTTTCCATATCAGACATGGTGGTTAGGCATATGAGTTTTTCATGTACATGCAACTTAGGCAAAGGTTTTAGTTTTTAATTTCTAATCAAACATAATATTAACTCATACTGAAATAGTTCGAATCATCTTCTTTTATTGCAACTTAGGCAAAGGTTTTAGTTTTTAATTTCTAATCAAACATAATATTAACTCTTTATACTTTGAAATAGTTTGAGTCATCTTCTTTTATTGCAACTTAGGCAAAGGTTTTAGTTTTAATTTGTAAACAACCATGATATTAACTCTTTATATTTTGAAACAGCTCGAATCATCTTCTTTTATTGCAACATGATGATGGCAATATATTTTGGCCCAGATATTCTGTATACTTCAACCTAGCAATATAGCATAATTATCACACAAAGTACAATAAAAATGGTAGAAGCTAAATAAAAGTTGTTGCTTGCATGATAAGTATGTTTATCTCAAAAATTCTTCAGGTTTTTCAGGTACATTTGACATGATTGTATGAATGCAGCATATCTAGGGGGAAAACTTGATTCACATATCACATTAATGGTGAGAAGTAGAAGAGGCGGAGTTCATGGACGAGGGGGAGGCTTTAGGGGCTCTGTGCACAGGAGGGTTATAGAAGATGAGCAATCACCACCAACACAAGGACCTAGACTAAGAGACGATAGCCCTTCCTTGTCGGATGACTCCACCCAACCACCAGACGTGGTACTTGAAACCGAGTTTCTGGATCGGATGGAATGTACAGGTAGATTGGCATGTCCTTTAATTATGCATGATAGCAAAAAAAATAAAACATCCAAGATTATATTTTGTCTATGGCTGTCATATATAGAATTAACATGATTTTTCTTGAAATGAGAATATACGTACGATGCGAATAGACAAACCGCCGTGGAGATTATTTTTCTCCATTGATGACAACGTGCTACATGGTTATTTTTTGTTTATGGTTGCCATATATAGTATTGGCATGATATTTTCTGAAATGAGAATTTTAGAATCTGCGAGTAAGACTAAGGGTCGTGGACAGGCAAAGGGTGCCAAGTTTGACATGTTGCGAAAGCTTGGACCGATTAGCTTGATGATCAAGGATGGAGACACTAAGGTATCATGCGAGAATGCAAGTATATTTAGTGGAAGAGTGTCATGGATAGTGAAGCAGTATGCTGACATGAGTTACGAACGTTGGAATGATGTGCCCGAAGTGGAAAAAGAGGAGCTATGTAGTCGCATCCGCGTAAGGAATGAATTAATCATGCAGTCCAAGGTTTTAATGTGTTATTCATGTAGAAAGTAGTTTGGCTAATTGATGTATATTTCTGTTGTGTTTAGGCCGATTTTGTCCTACAATGGGATAAAAAAAACCATCGGAAGGCGGTTACCTACCAACTACGGAGGAGATTTAACTCTTTCCACTACGAGTTGCATCAAATATACAAAAGTTATGGAAGTCATAAAATGGCATTAGCAAGAGGAACTGAGTTGGTGGATGAAGCGGTTTGGAGAAAATTATGCATTAAATGGGGGAGTAAAGAGTTCAAGGTAAAGCCATCTTGTCTTATTTAGAAGTTTTAGTTTTCAATGTCTTTCTAAATACAATTAATGCAATTCACTATATACCGTAGTTTGTCATTGGAATAAACTTTGCCACTTTGGTTTAACCATGTGCTATTAATGATATTTTGGACCAGGCATTGTCATTGAAAAATAAGTTGAATAGGGAACAACTACGTACTAACCATACAGCAGGAAGGAAGTCTTTCGTTCGATTACTCGAAGAGAAGGTATTAATTGTGTGCATATTCCAATTAATTAATGAAATTAACTTTTAATAATTACATGGGTTGGTACATATTCAGAAATTTATTAGTTGGTCCTATGGTTTTTTTTATTATTATTGGCTGTTGTAGAAGGAGAGTGTGAAAAATCTGGTTGATTTTTATAAAGAGAGCCGATGGTCGTGGAAGAAGGGAAAGTTCGTGACAAACGTGACTGAAGATCTCTATGTGAGTAAACATTAAACAAATTGCCTCCTTAGTCGTTATATTGGATTCTAATTAATTAACTGAGTCAGCCCAGATTTGTACTAGTTTTGTATAATGAATGGTGATTAAAACATTATCTTTGATTATTGTGAAAGAACCAAATGGTGGAGAAGCTGAGTGCAATGGAACCGGAAGCTCAAACTAAGGAGGCAGCAGCAGTTGTCTTCAGGGAGGTGATGGGCAAATCACCTGGATATGCAAGGGATTTGGGTGGGACAGTTGTGTTAGAAACATCAGGAACATCTGGAAATGGTGAAAATGCAAGTAGTGCATTGTCACAGGATGCTCAGTTTTATAAGGACCAACTTGAAGCATTAAAAGCAAATGTTCAAGGAATTCTGTTAAAACAAGCTGAGTTTGAAAAATTCATGGCGCATTCAATGTCACAGCAGCAATCGCAAGGAGAGTCTCCAAGGGAGACTCAGTTTGCTGCCTAACTTTGGTTATGTCCCAATTTTTGGGTTTTTTGAATTTTGGGAGACAACATATGGCAATATTTTGGTGGTTGGGTAGATATATTATGTTAGTGGCTTTGTTTTGGTCATGGATGGGTTTGTCTCAAGATTTTGAAAGATGATTGGTGGATAAACTGAATTTTGTGATTCAAAATGTGTAGACAGACAAATGTGGTTGTAATAGACAGTTTTTGAAGACAGCATTTGGCATACTGGTTGGGCAGCTACATGCCCTTTGAAAGTTGTGGGGCCACTCAAGATAAACAGGTACCTATTCAGATCTAATGAGTTTGTTGAAAATATAATATTTTGGGCTGGTTGGAATTAAAAATAGTATATATGTACTGCTGGCTATTTATTATTGAATACTACTTTGAGTACTAACTACTCTTTCTATATATATGTACTGCTGGCTGTTTATTATAACATTAGTTGAAGATTTAGTAGCTTAGTCATTTGCTCTTGTGATGGTACAAAAAAGTTACCTTCGATCCCTTTAATTGCTTCTTTAACAAGAGCCTTTTCCATCATAGCTAAGCAAATTTCATGCCTTACTTTAGCATGTAATGTAATCAAGCTTGAAGCTATATAACATACGTTTTCTTTCATTTAGAAAAAGCATGTAATAATGGAATAGGTTTGAGGCTCTAAATGAAACCAATACCATTTGAAGTTTGAACTGATCCCTTGCATCATGTGTATCCTATAATTCATATATAGTTTCTTTTTACGCAAAAAGGAAAAAAAGTACTTAATTTATTATATATATAATATATATACCGTTAGAGCCTTAATTTAAAATTTGTAACATTCTTCTCATGCTTTTCCTATTAGCTTCATGTAGCATTCAATTTGGCATGCATCATGTAACATCTACGGCCAAGTCTTTTATATTTCTAATGTTTCGATTGGCCCTGAAAAGTCATGCCATTTTAGATCTCCATTTTGTAACACAAACCAAAGAACAGTGCATGCCCTATAGGTCACGTACAGGGGCATCAAAGTGATTAAATTCTTTTGTGTGTTTTTTTACCTTTTTTATTTTTATTTTTCTCTTTGACTTCATAGTGCACACATGATACGTTTGTGATTACTAGTCTTTTAATGTCTTTTTAATATTTCTCAATTTATTTAATTGTAAGAAAAAATCATGTATGCAGAAAAATGTTATTCTACCAATTACAAAGCTGATGGATGATCGAGAAGACATTAGAGCCAAGGTTCTTGGGCAAAATCTGAACGTGCTTCCATCAAGAACATTGTATGAAGTTCTTATAGTCTGCCGCATATATAGTGTGCATAGCACACATTGAAGTTGTCTGCCAAATATGTAGTAGTAAACTTGTGTGTAAGAAGTTGCTTGACTTATATTGTATAGACACATTATATGTAATATATGTCTGTACTTTAGTTGACTCATCATGAGCACTAAGGGAAAAAAGCACTACTCAAAATATAGCTTTCTATGCATATATAGATGAGATGAACTCTAAGTGAAAGCAGTTATATATTTCTAGTTCATATGGAAACTGTGTAAATATTTTGGTTTTTTCACTTGGCAGGCCAATAGGATATAATGATTGGTAATTGGACTCTTGTGTTTATATGTAAACATGTTTAAATGTATCTGGAATGATTTTTTATTTGAAAATCTTTTAAAAAAAAAATCATTTCAGGTTAATTAATTGAATTTTTGGTATAAATTCAAGGGAAACATTAATTTCTATTTAATCTATTTTATGGATTATTAAAGTTCCTTTCTGCAGTAAACATTTCAAACATATATATTTATCAACGACCAGAAATTCAAATATGATATCTCGCTAATAATTTATTTGCGGCTAAAAGACATAATTTTAGTGTCCAAAATATAATGCGCACAAACATATTTTGCGTCCATTTTGAACCATCATTACCGTCCAAAGAATGTGTGACGGTAAAGCTAGCCATATTTGTGACGTTATTGACATTGGACTCAAAAGTGATTTTGAGACATGGTGGAAATCATCATTTGCGTCACTATATTTGACATTTTTGCATCGATTTGAGCTGCCGAGAATCAGAAGTGATTTGCGGCTGCACGTCCTTTTGCTACCACATACATGTGCCGGTAATATGTATTGATTTGTGGCTATAAGTTTTTACGACGCCATAACATTGTCGCAAATAAGGTAGTTTTGTAACTGTATCCAAAATCATTTGCGACTAAAAATCTAATTTTGCGTCGTAATATTATGACGCAAATCGTCGCCATATTTGTGACTTTATTGACATTGGACTCAAAAGTGATTTTGAGATGAGGGTGGAAATCATCATTTGCGTCACTATATTTGATATGTTTGCGTCGATTTTAGCTGTCGAGAATGAGAAATGATTTGCGGCTGTATGTTTTTACGACACCATAACGTCGTCGCAACTTGATAGTTAGTTCACTGTATCCATTAACATTTGCGAAAAAATGATCTATTTTTTGCGTCCCCATATTATGACACAAATAACATCTTTTTGCCACATTATTCATAATCGACGCGAAAGTGATTTGGGGAGCAAGTATTATCGTCTCCCTTGCGTCGATGATGAATGGATGCAAATAAGATTTTCCGTCACTATTTGGGCTCTTTTGCGTCTACTATTTGGGCTCTTTTGCGTCTATTGGTGGTGACGCAAAAAGCCAGATTTCTTGTAGTGACCTCTCCAATGGAAACCTCTGCCATGTCCAAGATCTCAGCTCTTGTACATATCAACCGTGCGACGTAATGCTTTATTAGGATGCCATTCGTAAACATTATTGGTTGCTTCGTAAGTCTTGATTAAACAACCTTGAATATTTGCATGCAGATATGATCAAGCCAAAGAAGGTTATATCATTATATTATTCGGACGAGTCTCGCAATGTAGCACAATTGAAGAGCTCAATGTGTGCATGCCATGACAATTCATGGCAATGTAGCTAATAATGGCAGTTAGAGCATTAGTAGTGGCCTAGCCAAAGTCAAATTTTGGCTAAACTATAGCTAAAAGCACTAGTAGTGGATTCAATTTAGGTAAATATTGGTCAAAGTTTAGCTAAGTTGTACAAAAATCTATTATAATGGACTCAATAAATAAACAGTAATTTTAGTCCAAGATTTATTCAATGGCTAATAAATATTATTTTCACTATAAAGAATTATTTTAAACAAGCGCTTGCAGGTGTGTTAGAGTATGTAGTTTGTGGGCGAGTTGCACTTGCATGTCTGGTCTGACCTGGAATGGTTTGTTCAAACAAGACTGTTCCTAATTTTTTAATCAAATGGAAGGTAGGAATACATTTATTACTTACATTACCCGTGATTAGATTTTGTATGTATGGATACAAGAGGTACATAGTTTTGCTGTAATCCCTTTAGAGGGATCATGTACATAGGTACAAAGCTTGTCGAGGAAATGTTATATTTTATTGTGGAAAAATAAAACTGTTGGAGAAATATAACCGTTAAAAAATTATATCTATTTGAGAAATATAACTATTAAAAATATAGCCGTTGGAAAAAATAATAGTAAAAAATATATTCGTTAGAATGATATGACCGTTGAAAAAATATAACCGTTGAAGAAACATATCTGTTGAAAATAAAGCTGTTGGCAAAAATATTGTAGAAAAAATATATCTGTTGTGAATATATGACCGTTGAAAAAATATATCAGTTGAAAAAATATAACCGTTGAAAAATAAAAGACAATTAGAAAATTATATTCGATAAAAATAATATGAACATTAGAAAATTAATATGCTCTTTTTTAATAAAGAATAAGTATTCAAATTACAATTAGAATTAAAATAAATGAAAAGATCAAAATCAATATTTTAATAGAATATGATAGATTTAAAAAGTTTGTTATTTGATATTGTTGAAAAGTCGCTAGCTAAATTTATAAAAATAAATTTTTTAATAAAATTTTGACCAAATTTTATTGAGTCTACTGCTAATACTATTGATTAAAAACCTCCTATACAAGACTCAACAAAGAGAAATCCTTAGAGTCGGTCCGGCTGGTTTTCACACAAAAACAGTCTGCCACTTATAGAGTTACACGTATCCCTTCCACCATATCTATCCTAAACCAGCAAACATCAGAACACTGAGTTTAAACAAAAACTCATCGCACCATATGCCTTCTTCCCTCGTCCCTCGTACCTCGCACATGCCTTTGTCCCTTGCACCATACGCACCCTCGAATTGCATCTCCTGGGTCGAAGCTCAACCCCGAAGGAAATCAATCGCACCCCCTTCGGTTAAGCTCAACCCAAGATTGCGGGTTTGCGATGATTTCACTGTGATTTTGAATGGATTATGGTTTGATTTGTGGGTTTATTTTAGTTTGATTAGGTTTTGATGGAGAGGAGATGGAGATGATCGACGGAGATGGGAGAGATCGGTGATAGAGGTGTGTCGAACTGAGATGGTTGAGTTGGCATCAGACTGAGGCAGTGCAGAGAGCAACGACGAAGAGAAGGACAGAGGACGGTGCAAGAAACGGGGGTGCGATTGATTCTCTATGGTGGAGTGTATTTCTCTTATAGTGTTTTTTTCCTATGTGGCTTGAGATGAATGGAGAGATGTTTTTGTGAGATTTGCAGCTCGACAGTTGCGAAGCGCTTCTCCTCAACAAATATACAGTACTTTTAATCAACGTTAAACTCACTAGCCAAATCTGGCCAGCCCAAATTGCTGGCCAAATGGTATTTTGGCCATAAAATATTCATTCCCGCTTGTATTCATCGCGTGTCAAAAGCACATGAAAACTCCAGAAAGGGAAACAGAAGAGACTCCAACCTCTTCGATGTCTCCCATACAATCCAGAGCAGTCATCAGCAGCCTCAGCCACCGTTCAGGAATCCCACGGTCGCCCACGGTCGCCGCCAAACACCTTCTTGTAACCTCTCTCTACTTTTCTGCCTTCGACTCTCTCTCAACCCTTTCCCTCTCTCTCTCTCTAAAAATCTTCTCTTTCAGTCTTCGTTTATAAAAAAAAATTGTT
>QEOT01123978.1:6159-48535 GCA_003123785.1 Pterocarya stenoptera
AAAAAAAAAAAAAAAAAGGGGGACGCTATGGAAATTAAGAAAAAGCCAAAGGTGAAAGTACCTGAAGATTTCCACGAATTTGCTCTCTTTTGGACTCTGGGTTTCCAGCTTCTGAGGAAAAAAAAAACGGCGAACACGACCTCCTATTTTCCCTTTGAAATTA
The DNA here is from genome assembly GCA_003123785.1 of Pterocarya stenoptera. Taxonomy (NCBI): domain Eukaryota; kingdom Viridiplantae; phylum Streptophyta; class Magnoliopsida; order Fagales; family Juglandaceae; genus Pterocarya; species Pterocarya stenoptera. The sequence goes on from QEOT01123978.1 coordinate 6,323, forward strand.
CAAAGAACACGAGAGGGAGAGAGAGAGAGAGAGATTGTTTTACGTATTTATACACGAGGGAATGGGCTTGTGATTACGTTCGGAGTAGACGAAGCTGGACCTACTTGTACTTCTAGCTAGGTTCGGTAACGTCCGTTTAAAGTCGAGTACGAAATTACGATTTTACCCTCAATTTAACGCGTCTTGACTCTTTCTTCTTCCCTGGACCTTCTAGGATATGTTTGGAGACAAAGATGAGAAATCTTATCTCTATCTCATCTCATCTCATCATTACATCTTTTTCAAATTTCTATATAAAATATAATAAGTAATTCAACTTTTCTAAATTCAAATTCAACTTTTTCAAATTTCAAAATAATAATAATATTAAAAAATAATATTTTAAACTTTCATCTTACTACTATTCACAAAATTTTTAAAAATTCTCATCGTATCTTAACATCCAAACCTAACCAAAGTTTCAATTGGACAAGCAATCCTGAGATATTTGTATAATGAGATGATCTTATATTAAAATTAAAAGTTGAATAAAATATTATTAACATATTATTTTTTAATATTATTTTTATTTTAAAATTTGAAAAAATAAAATTATTTATTATATTTTATGTAAAAATTTAGAAAAATTAGAATGAGGAGATAGGAAGAGTTGAGAGTGTTTCTCAATCTAAATGATTGTGAATAATTTTACATAGCAGTGTTCCATGCAGGCACAATTTTACATATAATGTTGTATCTATTGAGTGACAGTCTTATAAATTTTTCTTTGATAATTTGACTTTCAGATTTTAAATTTTTTACCATTTTAATAATTGATACATCAGTAATTATGTGCATAAAATTATAAGTGAAAATGGCATGGTGTGTGGTGTAAATTATACTATGTAAATGATGTGTAGTGTAAAATTTTTTAAATAACACTACTATTTATTAAGATCTAAATACCATTATTATTCTTATAACTAGGTATTTTTTTGTATTATAACTTGGAGTTTATTACACAGACATCCCAATATATAAAATGTTTTGGGGTGGAGATTCTTATAGATAGGACCATTTGTTGAGGTATATGTAGAGACTGGTTTTAGAACTGAAAAATGTGTTTGCTGAAAGTTGGCTCGAGCCAAAGTTCGCTTAACATCGCTTGACATACCGCTTGAGCAAAGCTCAAGTTAGAGAGGTACACTTAAGTCCTGCTCGACACTTCGCTTGAGCATGACACAAACCCTAATGTTCGCTCGACACTCCGCTTGAGCCAATATTCATTTGGTTGTTCGCTAGAGGCGCGCTCGACATTCCACTTGAGCGAAGTACGCATTTTTTGTCAGATTAGGTTTCCAGCGCCACTCACTATAAATATATCATATTAGACTTGTGTTGGATGGCCTTAAGCATATTTTGAGAGAGAACAATTGTCTAGTGAGTGCATATTGTGTGAGAGAGCAAAAAGCCCTAAATAATGTGAGTTGAGATTGAGTGATTGTAATCTCCTCTGGTTAATAAGATTTCTACAGCTCTGTGGACGTAGGCAATTTGCCGAACCACGTATATTGTGCGTTGTGTGCTTGATTGTGTTGCTTTTACTTTATTTGTCATCGTTGGTATGTGTATTTTGCATAACATTTCACAACAACTGGTACCAAGAGCCAAGTTCGGATCTGGAGGAGAATGGTGGCTGGAGATAAAGTGAACACACTCGGGTTCGAGAAGTTCAACGGCATTGATTTTGGGTACTAGAAGATACAGATTAAGGATTATCTCTATGAGAAGAGGCTTCACCTTCCACTGTTGGTAAAGAAGCCAGCAAACATGGCTGATGTTAAGTGGACCCTGTTAGATCAACATGTTCTAGAACTTGTTCGGCTGACCTTGTCCAGAATAGTGGCACACAGTGTCAGTAAGGAGAGAACCACAGTGGATCTCATGGCCAGTTTGTCAGGTATGAATGAAAAGCCGTCTGCGAACATAATGTGCACTTGATGAAGAAATTGTTCAATTTGAAGATGTCAGAAGGTATGTCTATAGCCCAACACTTGAATGAATTTAATATGATCACAAATCAACTGTCTTCTATAGAGATTAAGTTTGATGATGAGATTAGAGCGTTAATTCTGTTGGCATCGTTGCCAAATAGTTAGGAGGCCATGAGGATGGTTGTAAGTAGTTCAGCCGGCAAGGCAAAATTGAACTATGATGACATACATGACATGGTGTTTGCAAGAGGTACATAGGAGAGACTTAGATGAGTCATCAAGTTCAGGATCTGTCTTGATTGTTGACAATAGGGGCAAAAGACATGACAGATCAAGCTCCAAGAGCAAGGGGAAAAACAATATGAGATTTGGGCAGCAAATCACATGCTGGAGTTGTGGCAAGTCAGGCCACATCAAGAGAAACTGCAGGAATCAAGAAAGTGCTAATGATGATACTGTGAAAGTAGTGGCAGATAAAATTCATGATGTCTTACTCCTTGCAGTGCACAGTCCGATTGATGATTGGGTTTTGGATTCAGGGTCTTTGTTCCATAGCACTTCACATCGAGAAATCATGCAGAATTATGTTACTGGTGATTTTGGAAAGATGTATGCGGCTAATAGAGAGGTACTGAATATAGTGGGAGTGGGTGATGTGCACATTACACTTCCAAACAGGAGCGTGTGGACTTTACAGCAAGTCAAGCATGTTCCAAATCTGAAGAAAAACCTTATCTCTGTAGGACAGTTTGACGACAACAGTTTTGCAGTAACTTTCTCTGGAGGAGCTTGAAATATCACTAAAGGTGCGATGGTTTTAGCGCATGGTAAGAGATCTAACTCTTTGTATTTAACATCAGGGTCCAGTGATGTGCAAGAAAATATAAGAGTGCAACAAGGCAGGCTTGATCGCGCGAAACATGTGAGGAAGCTAAAGGGAGTCAGATTTGTCGTTCCTCATGAAAGCCTGAGAAAGTTGACTAAGGTTGTCAAGATCGGTTCGAGACCGATTACTCCTGGTACAGTGAGAGTTGTGAGTTGCCCTGTGGATGTGCTGACTAAGGGTAATGTACGTGGAAGAGTGATGTTGGGCTTGACTTCAGTGTGTCTTCTGGCTTGAAGACGGGAGTTGTGAGCTGCAGAAATGATAGGGCTTGGCTGGAAACAGTGACTGGCATGTGGAGACCCATTCTCCAAGTGGAAGATTGTTGGGGTATATATGGAGACTGGTTTTGGAGCTGAAAAATGTGTTTGTTGAAAGTTGGCTCGACAGTTGGCTCAAGCCAAAGTTCGCTCAACATACCGCTCAAGCAAAACTCAAGTCAGAGAGGTATGCTTGAGTCCCGCTCGACATTCTGCTCGAGCGAGACACAAACCCTAATGTTCGCTCGACACTCTACTTGAGTCAATGTTCATTTGGTTGTTCGCTCGAGGCGTGCTTGACATTCCGCTCAAGCAAAGTACACAATTTTTGCAGATTAGGTTTCGAGTGCCATTTACTATAAATATATCATATTAGACTTGTGTTGGATGGCCTTAAGCATATTTTGAGATAGAACAATTGTCTAATGAGTGCATATTGTGTAAGAGAGCAAAAAACCCTAGAGAGTATGAGTTAAGATTGAGTAATTGTAATCTCTTCTGATTAATAAGATTTCTGCAACTATGTAGACGTAAGAAATTTGCCGAACAAAGTATATTGTGCGTCGTGTGTTTGATTGTGTTGCTTTTACTTTATTTGCTATTGTTGGTGTGTGTGTGTGTTTTGCATAGCATTTCACAACACTGTTCATATGGGTTCCAGCTCGGGAACTTGGGTATACCTGGACTGGGTTAGCCAGGTCAAACTTGGACTGGAGATTCTAGGTTCCAGGTTGAACCCAGTTTGGGTTCCGAGTTCATATATATACTTCATACTAATAGAAGCAGTCTGCCTATTCAAATCCTCACCTAATTTCTTCCCGTTTCTCGGAGACTTTGATTGCTTAGAGAAAACTGCCTTGTTGTCCTTTGGACGCTTTGATTGATGTGACTTGACAACTTCAGAAGCTATAACAGTTATCGAGAATGCATTTGTTATCCGTGCTTCCTTTGTGTCGTAAGGAGCTTATGCCATCTTATTTGGATGGTTTGAGAGGTCGTGAATGCTCTTTGTACCATGTTGAATTCCACCACCCAATGGGAAGTAGAATGTGATTCTATGCAATATACTAGTTTATGTCTCTCATTTTCATGTTTCCGACCATCATCCATCTTAGGTCCAGATTACTAGCAGTGAAGGAAGAAATCAGATTCAAGCAGCTTCTCAAACTCCCAATTGAAAAGAAATTGGCCTCAACTACTTTCCCATCTCATAGACACAGTCTGCTATCAAATAAATCAAAAGCTGAATTCTAAGTCAAAAGACCCAGATATCGGATTTTAAACCCAGTATTTGAGTTTCAAACCTATACCCAGACCAAGTAGAACCCGAAATCGAAATCCAGTTTCTCGGGTTCCGGATCGGGCCGCAAAAAACCCAACACGGATGAACAGTTTTACTTATAGACACTCCCAAAACATAATATGATATGAGTGTTAAATAGTCAAATAAGTAATTAATAACAAAAAGTAAGGAAAATGTTGTAACAATAAAGAGATTTCACATAAGTAATTTTATAATTTGATATATATACTACATAAGTCACATCAGTTTGTAAATTTATTTTTATGAAATCTTTTTATTGTTAAAACATTTCTAAAAATTCCGAGACAAAATTAAGGCCATCGAACTAATCTGAATTCCATGTTGATCATCTCTTGATCAATAGGCTACTATTAAGAGAAGGTTATCTTGACTCTTGAGGATGCTTTGGATTGATAGTTCCATAAATGAACTTTTAAAGACCTCCACAACATCCACCATTAGACGTGAAAGCAGCAATAAATCGAAATTGTCGAATTAGTTCGAAATGAACTGTAGTAGTTAAGGAGATGTATTTCTCCCCAACATCGGAGTCGGTCAAGGGTCTATACATGACTTCTATCACGATAGCGATTGTGCCATTCTCAACAAAAGGGGAATGAAAACATAGTAAGTTCTAACCATATCATTGCCTTTGATCGCTACTCTTCTTATTATTCTTCTTTTTCTTTTTAATACTTATCATTAAAACCTCCCCAAAAATATGTTTTTGGCCTGGTTTTGATAGTAAAATTCTGATCCCAAGTATTCATCTCATCTCAATATCTAAACACTACAAAAACAAATACTTTTCAATTTTAAATATTTAATTTTTTCATATAATTATTACCTAATCATTACAATTTTTTCAAACTTTTAAACAAATACAAAAACTAATTCAATTTTTTCAAATTCTAAAATAAAAATAATATTATCATTTCATTACTATTTACAAATCATGTCATCTCAAGTCATTGTAAAACGAGACTAATGTGCTTCTGATCATATCTTATCCCTATTCCCCCTTAGAATTCATGATTCTTGACGTGATGTCATTAACATATGAAGACAGGGCGGTTCATCCAAATAACAACAAAAAACCTTATATATATCCATGCTGCACAAACTTGGGTGTCTTAAATTATATATTCAAAATTCCTACATAAATCTTTTCGTACGTGCTGTATTAGTTTGTTAATGTGTTAGTTTGGGTGTCAAATATAACAAGAAAATGGCCCATTTCTTTAGGGCCAAGCATCCTGTGAAAAGTGTCGGCTAATCCCAGAAAACCTGTTTGGTAGGTGAGCACTCCCAATGAGTTTTGTAAAACTTATTTTTACGTAAATTTTGAAGAAAAGTAGTTTAAAAGTGCCTCCATTAGATCATCTATTTTTAAATCTATTTTATATTTTGCTACAGTGTTCAGCTACATTTAGTATGAATTATTCACAAATGTAAAAATATTTTATTTATTTATTCTCTTTTCATGTACTTTATCTCCCACAATAATTTCTCTCTTCTTGTACTTTTTTTCCAACAAACTATTAAATAATATAATATAAAGAAAAAATAAATAATTTGATATATGATATATTGTAAAAGTTAATATGTAAAACAGAAAAAATAGGTTTTGATGATGTATTTTAAAAGATAAGATACATAAACCATTGGGAGTGCTCTATAGATATATGAGGAGGAGCACCGTTCCATTTGATCGATTAGCTAAATTGAATTTTTTATTCATATTTTTTTTATTATTTTAAAATATTTTTAAAAAATATAAAAAAAATATCAATACACTAATAGTTACTTCCTTAATTATTAAGTAAAAAAAAAACAAATTAAAATAAAGAATGTGTCAAAATGAGGTGTCCAATTTAAGTGTCAAAATAGCATTTTTCAAGATATACAGCACAGACTGATCTATAGCGACCCTCAAGATATTTTTGGGGTTCTGATGTAATGCTAGTAGTAAAGTGGATCAATGACCGGTTTAATTAATTAGGGTTTGTATGTTACCGACCAAGATCCAAGTAAATAGACAAACAAGTGCACAAACCTTTCTTCTCGAGCAGCATTAGCTGGCCAGCATGAAGCCGGCCTTTTGTTATCAGGTATCTTGATATATAGTCTCTTGAGCTGCACCTGCCTCACTTTTCACCCTGTACTACTTTTTGGAAAGCCAAGTGCTCGATTGTTGAAGTGGCAGATCTCTCAATCGTCCAAGATAGGAGGGGGCCGGGGGAAAATGATGAAAAGAAATGCAGTCACTGTTTAGTTTTTTACCACTTTAGTAGGCTGCATTGATGGTGTTTCTAATGATTTTTTTTTAAAAAAATTTCAAGATCATGAGTTAGGTAGGTAGTTCATAATTGTGGGAATAACCCTTTATGTCTCTTTGTTGGATCATCATCCTGGCATTGTTTCATTGGCACGTTTAGGGTCATTTTTGTTATGATTATTAGGTCACTCCAAGATCGTGAGAGGCGAAAATGACCCTAAAGATCGCTCTTATATTTAGCATCCTGATCGGTCTACGGGTTGGTAATATTCATCTTGAGATACATGATGCATGCATGTGAGATATTTAGATTGTAAAGATAACCGTAACCCACTTAAAATAAGTGTAGATATCATTTAAGAAATCAAGTTAATAATATGGCAATTTACCCACCTATGAGTAGCCCAAATGGTAATTAGGGCGAACTTGTGCATGAATCCTATGTCACAGGTTCGATTTTTTTTTTAAATCAAACTGCAATTTAAGTGGAAGGTCATGACGGTGGATTGCTATGCTAGTCTCTCCAAAAATTTAGATTTCATGTAATAATATATATATATGACAATTTGAGTTACCAACTAAGCTATAAATATATATATATATTTATATATTGGAAGAAGGAAAAGTTTGGACTGACATGATACCTTTAGATCCCATGTTATCATAGCCATAAACTACTGATCCAAGAGAGGGTCCACGGTGGTAGTTTCGGTTGGCAGTCTCGTGAAAAGCACTCCCAAGGTTTTTCTATGAGTCCTACTACACCTACCAAAATATTCTTTGGATAAGGTTATTGGACTCCTTTTTTATATTTTTTGATTTTTTTTTATACCTTTAAACATTTAAAAAATATTCACGACATCATTAAAAAAATACTTATTTAATTACCATGGCAGTAGAAATAGATTGATGGTCATGGTTTGCATACAGTAATAATCAGCTTTCAACTTATCTCTAAAGATTGAGTACGCATGCTTCAATCTTTAGGGAAGGATATATAGACGGATACAGATCTGGTCGAACTGATTCCATGGATCTAATTTTTTGATGTCCAAGGAGCACGGTGGGTTGCATCGGTACATATATGGGGCTTACGAGTCGACCATGGTGTCGCATGCATGAATATTTAGATCTAGAATGCCTTCAGTAGAAAGAGTTGATCAAACGACATCATATGTAGCATTAGGAGTCTTGGAAGTGGTTGGCACACGAAGCACATACACCACTTTGGGCAGCGTGTGAGGCCCCTGCATATATTAAAATGATACACGACTTGTTCAATTTTGAAGTTTCAACCGCCCTGAAGTCTAGTTTGGGAATCGCGTTCCTTGAAGATGTAAAAATACGATATATGCCTTTTTCTACCATGTTGGAAGAATAAAAAGGTAAAACTTGATGAAAATGATCTTTAAGCTTAAAGGAGATGAGGGGGAGGGAGTGTCAACTGTGAAATCACCATTGTCTTAGAACAGAGGTTTTGAGTTCGAACCCTGACTCTACATTATGTCACATTAATTTATTAAATATTCTACACGTTGGGCCACTCATTGAAGGAGAATCCAGTTCACGTGTGAGAAAGAGTCTTAAGAATATAATACAAATCATTAAATCTATATATTTCCATCAGTTTAAGTTTTTGAGACAAATAGTAATTTTACAGGAAAGAGATTGGCACAAGGGATGGATAGGTTTTATGGATTTTTAGAGTGAGAAAAGAGGGAAAATTTAGAGTTGATAGTGTGGTTTAACTTTCAAGATTAATTGTAACAACTCGGTCCAATATTTATAAGGACAATAAAATGATAACTTTATTGGGCCTAAATTATTTTTAATGAGCTATCTTGGATAAGTACACGAGCAATTAATTTATTGAATTTGGTTAAAAATTTTAATTAGGCCCAAACCTTTATTTATTTATTTTGATAAGTTAGGCCCGAACATTTATTTTAAAGCCCGTTAAGGTTTCGTGGATGATTTTGGATGATATTAATGGATCAACATCTTTGGAAAACCCAATTAAGATTTATTTGGTAATTTTGAATAGGTCGCGGATCTAAAACTTATTTTGGTGGATTAATAATTTTTGGGACTAAATAACTAGGTTAAAATCTATTTGATATTTATTGAACGATTATGGGTCAATTTAGAAATTGAGATTGCCTATTAGGATTGCTAAGCGACTAAGCCCATTAAAATTATAAGTAAGCCCATTAAAATTAGGCCTTGCCCATATATGTGTGTGATGGGCTAGTCCAAGACCCAGAACCATTGAGAAAGCCCAAACTCACTTTCAAATACCCATAAGACCATGTGTGTGTGTCTATATCTTTATATATATAGTGGCTATCAAACGGAAATTCTTGTTTTAACAGTTTTTATTATTTTTTCGTTAAATTTAATAGTGAATGTAACGGGCTTATGTATTTGAATTAAACTTCATTAAATACTGCATTTTTATTGATAATTTCAATACAATAATTCATTTTAGATACTTCTGCATGCACATGCATTTTATCATTCATTGTATTTACACTATTAGACATTAATCTCATCTAATTAATGTTACAATTCTCCAATTGACAATTACATATTAAAATAACAAATACAAATGAATAAAATTTAAAGAAAAACCTACACAAACGCATCAGCTACACCTTCATAGTCGAAGAAATCCTCTCTACTTCTACTTGAGTTTGCATTCATTTTTGTGCTGTTGGAAGCTACTAGGTATTTACACTTGTTGAAAGTATTGATCTATATTAATCAATATTTTTAGTTCTTCAAATATATGATTTATGTTTATTTTCTCTTCTAAATCCCAAAATAAAAATTTCTCTCTATTTTAGTTTCAGATTGTTTTGATCTTTTTGTTGTTGGGAGGTATTTAAATTTTGCTTGGTTTAAGGTAATCATCCATATATTTATTAATCTGTTTTATGTTAACTATTTGAGGAAAAAAAAATCCTATTTTGCCTTCAAGATCTGCATATTTCACACCAATTTTCTATCAATAAGTTATCAAATATTAATAAAGAAATCTGAGTAAACATCTGCTACATATAGCTAACATTTCCTAATTTTAAAAGTATCAAACTAAACTATCGTAAATTTGAAATTTTGAAAGAAAGAATTAACATTCATTTATTCATTTACAAAATCACAAAAGAAACACAATAATCAACATTAATTGGCTGTGCAGTTATTTCACTCTGTAAGAGGAATTATTCTTGTCATATTCTAGCGTGGATTTATGTACAAACACAGTTATTTTAAAACTAAACTAAACTATTCTAACAAAAATCAACATTCATTAATTTATGTACAGATTCACAAAAAAAATAAGAATGGAAAAAAAAATTGCAACTCTCATATTCATTCTAACAATGGTTTCAGTGTGCATATTATATATAATAACATGTTATAATATTGGATTATAACAAACCTAATATGTGTCCTAATAACAAACCTGCTTTAAATATAATGACATGTGTCCTAATAGGAATTAAAAAAAAAAAAAAAAAAAAAGGCAACAGAAATATAGACAAAAAAAAAAAAAAAAATTCCACCTATTTCTTCTTTAACTACATCGAAACACACCATAGCATAATATATGCATCAACAACAACAAAGTTTTTTCCCATTTATACCTTTTCTTAAAATTTCATATGCTTTTGCAAATCCAGTATGTAAAGCAAACTCATAGCGATTTCCATTTATGTTCTAAAAAGTTTTGCTAAAGATAAAAGCAAAGAATTGTTTGCTGTCACTTTTGTTGAAAATCCAACAGCACAAAACACAAAGACACACCACACGTTCATTACTGATATTACCCTCTTTTTCATTTTCCTCTATTTTTCTCAGCAACCAAACATTGGATTAAACAAAGTAAAAAACTAAAAAAATTAAAATAAAATCCAGAATTATGAATTATGAATATTAGATTGAATTTTCCCAGATCCAAATTCAACGAAACACAATTGTTCCATTTGCTTTTGCCTCATTTTCTTAGCAATCAAACCAAATAGTGTATAATTCAGAGTACAGGAAAAAAGAGATGTAAAAGTACACATTGAAAGATTTTTTTTTTTTTTTAAGAAAAACAAATCGTTTACAGCAAATTAGCTCATATGTAGTTTAAAACCAAATCAATGAATGCAATCAATTAAATCCAGAAAGAGTAAAGCAGCCGAATTAGAGAGAAGTAGAAGAGGCAGCACTATTGAAGCACCGAACCTCTAGTTTTACAGTATTCATCAAGTTGTTGAGCTTCCTGAGTGAAATTCTGAAAATAAGGAAACAAAAACTCGAAGTCTGGCCCCAACCACTATCTTCACAGATATAAAAAAATATGCACAAAAATATACACAAAAAGCAAACTACAAAAACAAACCAAATATATAATACAATAGACTTGAAGAAGAACTGCACAACCAACAACAACAAAAATAGTAAAATCAGAAAAGAAACATAATAACAAAAAAATTTTTAGTCCAACACTATCACTTCTTTTATCTAAACACTATCACAATAAATTAAAGACAAACTCACAACATATAAGAAAAAAAAATGAAGCAGAACCCTAAAATGAAGTTAAAAAATGCATGAAACAAAAAACTAAAGACAAACTCACAACACATAAGCAAATAACATACAAAACAAAAAATTAAAAAAAAAAAAAATTCCACAAGAACCCACAAGATAAAAGTAAATAACTAGATTTGAACATAGAAAACGATTCCAAAAAAATTAGAAGGTAAAAATTCTAGATGTGGCCTTCTCAGATCTAGGAAAATAAATCAAGAAATCTAAAGTAGAACCTCTCGGATCTAGGCTAAAACTTCTAGATTTGTTAAAGATAACAAAGAACAAAATAAAAAAATTCTTTCCCTAAAAACACTGTAACACCCAATAGATCCCATCTTTCTGCTGTTTGTTTGGAGACAAAAAATATGGAGCTCAAAGAAAGATCAAGAGAGAGAATGGAGAAATCGGGAAAAAAACAAATAACAAACCAACACCCATCAGGCGAAAAAAAAAAATCTTAGATCTTAAAGATGAGGCTTTAGATTTGTAACATTTTTTAAAAAATGAAGTTGTAAAAAAAAAAAAAGAAAAAAAACACAGATGGCGATTTCTGAGAAATATAATCTCAGATTTATATGTATTAACAAAAAAAAAAAAAAATAGAAACAAGCACCCAAAGATAATCAACACGCATTAGCAGGAAAAAAACATATCTGAAAGATGAGGCTTCAGATCCGTTAGATTTAAAATTTTATTTCTAAAAAATCAGAAAACAAAAATAAACAAAGGTGTTGATTTTTACAGATAAAAAAAATAAAAATAAAAACCAGAGCAGGAAGAGCATACCAACAAACGGTAACCGAAAAAACACAAAAAAAATAAAATAAAAATAAAAATAAAACCACTTCCAAAAAAAGAAAAATATAGAGATAGACTTGAAGAATAACTACTTGAAGACGAGGAGAAAGAACATGAAGAGAGAACAAAAAAACCTGAAAAGGTGGGGAATAGAGGAGGGGCTGTCGAGGAGGGCTGTTAGGTGAGAGAGAGAGTTTTGAGAGAAATGAGATTATGAGAATATTGAAGCCGAGGGAGAGGAAAATAGAGAAGAAAAAATACACTTGGGAAGAAGAAGAGTATAGAAGAAAGTGTGAGGAGAGAGGAAAGAAGAAACTAAGAATAGTCAAGAAGAAATGAATGTGTCGGCATAGGAAGAAAAAAATCTTAGGTTTATAACTGATGTGCCCAAAACGGCACCGTGTTGTCTTTTTCTTTTTTATGTATTAATTCGGACACTAGGATGCTTTCCACTTGTTGTGGCAATAAATAGAGTTACTTAAATGCCATGGTGAACATGTTTTCCACGCTAGGATGCTTCTTTCTTTCTTGCTTTAAATGCAATGGTCAGACATACATCATGTTGAAGATGTGTCAAGTTTTACCTTTCAACGACTTGCCATTTTATGTATTTGTATTTTCAATGACACTTTTGTAAATAGGTTAATGGAAGTTTTGTAATATGTGAGTAATGGCAAACTTGTAATTATATCTTTGTATATAAAGGCAATTGTGCCTACGGGGTAAAAAAGGTGTAGAATCAAAAAGTTGATCACTTTACCTTTCTTCTCTGAGGCCGTGATCTGGAGAGAAATGAAATGGGCTTTTTCAAACCTTAGTTTTATCAAGATCAAATTGAAGCTTGAGGAGATGATCAAGTATGGTTTTATGGTGTGGTTTCGTTAAAGGATAATACGAGGAAATCAATCCATATTTTGTGCGGTGATCAATGGTTGTAAGTGATTTGTAAACTCAAGTTTTGATGCAATTTTCAATAATAAAGACTCCTAGATTGTTCCCGCCATGGATGTAGACCATTAGGGTCGAACTACGTAATTTCTTGTATTGATTTCGAATTTCTTTTTTTATTCTTGCTTTTATTTTGATCTTGCATGAGTATATATTGTAATTTCAGGTTTCTAATTAGAGAACTAAACCGATCGTGTTAATCATATAATTTCTTGGTGATTTGGTTGTCTGATATTCAATATTAATTACATATTACAACCAGTTATGTTAATTTGGTTATTTGAGTATTTGTTTGTGAGGGACTGAAATTGTAATAAGTGGTATCAGAGCTTTGATTCGATGGGGCTGTAAGGTTCGATATCGAAAAGTGTGATGGAAAAAATAACTTTGGGCTGTGGATGATCAAGATGAAAGCTCTTCTCACTCAACAGGGTCTCCAAGAAGCCATTCTTGAAGAAAAGAAAATGGAATCTGTTGAACAGAATGATAATAAAGAAATCTTGAGGAAGGCTCACAACACTCATTCTTTCTCTCGGAGATAAAGTTCTGAGTGAGGTAACCAACGAAGACACCTCTGTTGGAATATGGCTGAAATTAGAGAGCCTCTACATGAAAAAATCTTTAGCCAACCGACTGTACAAGAAAACAAAGTTCTACACATTCAAGATATCCGCAAGTATATCGATTTTTTACCATCTCGATGCTTTTAATAAAATTATTTTAGATTTGACTAATATTGATATTAAAATTGATGATGAAGATCAAGCAATTTTATTGTTGAATTCTCTAGATAGTTCTTATACTAGTTTAAAAGAAACCATGATGTATGAGAGAGAAACACTGACCTTAGATGAGGTTCAAGCCGTATTACACTCCAAGGAATTACAAGCCATGTTTGAAATAAAATCTGAAGCTGGGGAGGGTTTGATTGTGAGGGAGAGATATAAAAAAAGAGGTCAAAAGGGAAAGAACGGTAAAAGCAATGTGAGGGGTAGGTCTAAATCTAAAGGGAAGCAATTAAAATGCTTCCTGTGTTACAAAGAGGGGCATTTCAAAAGAGATTGCCTTGATAAGAGACCTAACACAAAAAATAGGCCTAAGGAGGAGGGGAATGTCTCGGTTGTGAGTAATGGGTATGAGAGTGCCGAGGTTCTAAATGTGTCCGAGGTTGATTCAAGAAAAGAATGGATCATTGATTCAGGATATTCTTTTCACATGTGTCCTAATTAAACATAGTTTGAAACTTTCACTAGTTTAGATGGGGGTTTGTGATGCTTGGTAACAATAAATCTTGTAAAATTCAGGGTATAGGGTCTATGAGACTTAGGCTCCATGATGGTAAAAGACTCTTAACTAAGGTTAGATACATACCTGAATTAAAAAAAACCTAATCTTACTAGGTGCGTTAGACCAATTCGGGTAAACTTTAAAATCTGAATTTGGATCTTTGAGGGTTGCTAAGGGTTCACTCATCATGATGAACGGAATCATTAAAAATGACTCGTATACCCTCATTGGGAAAACTATTGTAGGTAAGGTTTCTTCTATCATAGAGAAGGGTGAAGATATGGTTGTTCTATGGCACAAAAGGTTAGGTCACGTGAGTCACAAAGGACTTTTATAACTCCATAAGCAGGGGTGCTAGGTGAGAAAAAGCTGAAATATTTACCTTTTTGTGAGGATTTCATCCGTGGGAAAGCAAAAATGGTAAGCTTTAAACTAACCACTCACACTACAAAACAAAACCTGGACTATGTGCACTTGGACCTTTGGGGTTCAGTTAGGGTCAACTCACATGGAAGGGGAAGTTATTTTCTCTTTATAATTGATGACTATTCCAAAAAAGTGTGACTGTACATTCTTAAAAATAAGAGTGACACTTTTAAGAAATTCAATGAATGAAAGAAATTGATAGAAACTAAAATAGGAATGAAGGTTAAGAAATTAAGAATTGATAATGGGCTTGAGTATCTCTCAAGTGAATTCAATCAATTCTGTAAGAATGAGGGTATGGCTAGGCATAAAATAGGAAGGGAAACCCCTCAACAGAATGGTCTAGCCGAGAGGATGAATAGGACCATATTGGAGAGTGTTAGATGCTTACTGTCAAAGTCGGGACTTCCTAAGTCTTTTTGGCCTGAAGCTGCCACAACGGCAGTCCATTTAATTAATAGGAGTCATTCTTTAGCTATAGGGTTTAAGACTCCTCAAGAAATGTAGACTGAAAAACTTTCTAACTATGACTACTTGAGCATGTTTGGATGTGTTACGTATGCTCACACTTGAATTGACAAACTAGAACCAAGGGCTATGAAATGTATCTTTGTAGAGTATCCTGAGGGAGTAAAAAGGTACAAGTTGTGGATTAATGAGCCAGGGATACAAAAGTGTCTCATTAGTAGAGATGTGGTCTTTAATGAACATGTAATGGCTCGGGTTAAAACTAAAAAACTTGAACCTACTTAGGCTACTAACCTTGAGAAGACACATCTTGAGGTGGAGCAACCTAACAATAATTTGAGAAAACTAGAAGGTTAGGATGTTGAGACTCAAGCTTCCATTTTAGGTGATGAGGACCAAGGTGGAGTTAGTTCATACAACTTGATCAGGGATAGAAAAAGGAGGGTAATAAAACCCCCAAACAGGTATGGTCAAGCTGAGATGACTGTTTATGCTTTGACCGTAGCAGTTGAAGTTATAGAAATGGATCCTAGATCCTACATGGAAGCCATAGAAAGTACTGAGTCTCATAAATGGGTACAGGCCATGGATGAAGAAATGGATTCTTTGAAAAATAATCATACTTGAGAAATGGTTGTTAAGCCTGAAAAGGCTAAGTTGGTACGATCTAAATGGATCTACAAAAGGAAAGAGGGCATACCAGGAGTTAAGGGTCCTAGGTATAAGGCTAAGCTGGTAGCAAAGAGATTCACCCAAAGGGATTCACTCAACAAGTTTGGTATGTCTAATTTAAAACCTATTAGCACACCTATAGGACAATATTCAAAACTGTCCATAAATCAAGTCCCTAAAACCGAGGAAGACATTACATTTATGCTACCCGATGCAAGTATGGTGGGAAGCATGCTATGGTGTGCTTTAGACCTGACTTAACCTATGTTGTTAGCATGGTAAGTAGGTTTATGAGTAACCCTCGGAAGCCGCATTGGCATGCTATGAAGTGGGTATTATAGTACTTAATTGGAACACAGTATCTAGGTTTGAGGTTTGGAGGGGATGTGCAACAGGGGAGTGAGTTAAAGGAATTTGTGGATTTTGACTATGTTGCTAATTTGGATACCAGAAAGTCTTTAACTGGGTATGTATTTACAATATTTGGAGGGACTATTAGTTGGAAAGCTAATTTACAATCTATAGTTGCTTTATCAACAACTAAAGCTGAATATATTGCTATGACAGGAGCAATAAAGGAGGCTATATAGTTGAATGATTTTTCACATGAGTTAAGCATATTTAAAGGGGTTATAACCAAAGCACTATACATCTTGCCAAAAATTCAGTATATCACGAAAGGTCTAAGCACATAGACATTCGATTTTATTTTGTGAGGGATGTAATAGCTTCTGGAGAGGTTAAAATAAAAAAGATTCCAACTGAAGAAAACTCTTCTGATATGATGACAAAATCCCTGCCAACTACCAAGTTTAGGCATTGCCTAAATTTGATTAATATGAGGAGTAATTAGCGTTCGGATTACTTTGCAAGAACAGTCTAGAGGAAGAAAAAGATCACTTTGTAAGGATAAAAAACTTGTCAAGGTGGAGATTTGTTGAAGATGTATCAAGTTTTACCTTTCAACGACTTGTCGTTTTGTGGATTTGTATTTTCAATGGCATTTTTGTAAATAGTTTAATGGCAGTTTTGTAATATGAGTAATGGCAAACTTGTAATTATATCTTTGTATATAAAGGCAATTGTGCCTACGGGAAAAAAAACGTGTAGAATCTAAAAGCCAATCACTTTACCTTTTTTTTTTTGAGGCTGCAATTTGGAAAGAAACGAAAGGGGTTTTTTTCAAACCTTAGCTTTATCAAGATCAAATTAAAGCTTGAGGAGATGATTAAGTATGGTTTTATGATGTGGTTTTGTTAGAGGATAATACGAGGAAGCCAATCCATATTTTGTGCAGTGATTAATGGTTGTAAGTGATTTATAAACTCAAGTTTTGATGCATTCTTCAATAATAAAGATTCCTAGGTTGTTCCTGTCATGGATGTAGACCATTAGGGTCGAACCATGTAATTTCTTGTGTTGATTTTACATTTCTTTTAATATTCTTACTTTTATTTTGATCTTGCATGAGTATACATTGTGATTTCGGGTTTCTAATTAGAGAACTAAACCAATCACGTTAATCATATAATTTCTTGGTGATTTGGTTATATGATATTCAATATTAATTGCATATTACAACCAGTTACGTTAATTTAGTTTTTTGAGTATTTATTTGTGAGTGGCTGAAATTATAACATATCAAGCCATATATCAATAATTGTCTTTGGTTAGACATAACCACTCAGTGTAGAGGCAATAGCAAAACCCCCACCCCCCAACACTAATCAAGCAAACAAAACCAATCAAACTACTTTTAACCATTGTGTGTGTATTTCTTCTTTTTTCTTGTTTGTCGTTTCTAAGCTAATGCCAAGAGTAGTACTCTAAGACCTAAATCTAAAACTGTTTATTTTCTGTCAGTTATTTCTAGTGAAATGACTATTTCCAGTTAAAATAATTCTGTTTTTATCGTAAATAATCATTTTTGTTGTAAACAAATAGTCACAAATATCCATTTTTCTTGTAGTGGCCTAAAACAATTATAATAGTAATTATTATTGTAATTACAATAATAATATTAATAATATTAATGATGATGATGATGTTATGGATTGAATTAAATAAATAAGAAAATAAATAAATAAAAAACTAACTCAAGCTAGCTGCGAACACCTTATAAAATTAAAATAATGCATGTAAAAATATTCTTAGTTTCATGATGACGTACTGCGTACGTCCACTTAGTTTATTATTTTATTAGTAATAGATATTTAAACTTATAAATCTCCTAGACTCAGATCAAACATGGTCATGAATACTCTCGAAAAATAGTAGACAAAATCTAATTATTAGATCTATAGAACACAATATTGGAAGATGTACGTATAATTAGTCGTAAAAGATTGAGTTAATTAGTTATACAAGAAAATAAAAAATTAATTAACCGAAAACATTACGTCCTTATTAATAAAAAATTAGTTCTTAACAAAAAAAAATTAAAAATAAACTAAGCAAACGTGCATTGCACGTTGCTTTCACCTAGTGTATATATATTATATATATATATATATATAAATATATCCCTCCATGCATCACGTTGAAGTCCCACATCCTTTTTCTGTTCTACAAGGTTTGCATTACAAGGTTTGCATTGCACGAACCATGAAGCCACAACCGTTTGCAGCACCACAACACCTCCACCAGAAAGTACAAAAGCCAAAGTAGCCTCCTTGCACGTCAGCTAAATGCTATCAAGTTGCACTACAAAACAGAGCAGCCCTTATCCCAACAAACTGAGCATCGTTGCCCACTACCTCCTTTAGGCACGACTAAGAACCAACCACCACTCCTCGTTCCTCTTCTGCTCTTCTCAACCTCCAACCACCTTGAGCAACCATAGGAATAGGCCAGCCAATACCAGCCTCAAGCTCATGGCAGCCCCTCTTAGTGTGTTAGAATACATGCCGACGAACCAGCCTTTGCTGCCATGCTATCACCTTCCGCCAACCCTTCCCATTATCAACCATCATCCTCAGCAGCCACATCTACTTCCAATTCCTAGGTACAACCAACCAATCTCCACATCCTTTGTTTTACAATATCGAAAACATAGAAAGTTTCGTGCTCCTTAGCCCAGATCCACCCTACACGACTGTCCACCACCCTCAAGTACAGTAGCACGTTGTAGCATCCATTGTGAAGCAACCATGAAGACCAAGAGATAGCCAGTCATACTAGGACTGAAGTCTCATGTTGGAAGCAAACGACTCTTCCCTCAGCAAGCTTAGCCAAGTTCGGCACCTAAATTGATAGTCCAGTGCACCACCCTACAACCTTCACAGTAAAGCTCTTTCCCTATCTTTCGATTACTCTCTCCATGTACACACACACACACACTCTATCTCTATCTCTCTCTTTCATTTTTGTGTTCTGCCACCCTAGATAGCCACTGTGCATGCCACTCCTAGTCGAAAATCGCAGCCACAAACCTCATCGTAGGACTGCCCATGTAAGACCACTATGTTTGTCTCCAATGGTTAAAACACGTCTATAATTAAATCTCTTAAGAAGCAAATTACGTAAATGCTCCAACACAGTGAGTAGCCCGTAGAATTTAGTATCATATCAAAGAAAAGCAATGCTACATGCAGTTGTAGAGTGCACAAGTAGTGTCATGCAGTTACTTTGAAAAAGAGTGGGGTCTATTATTAAAAAATTATTTTTTTATGTGGGTCCCATATTTATTCACTTTTTTTAACATGATTGTACGGCGCTTGTGCACTCACGACTGCAACTATCATTTCTCATCAAAGAAATTAGATATTTGGAGGTGGAAAATATTTTGGAGTTTAATCACATACTTATTGGGAGAGATTATGTGGAAATCAAAGTATTTGGGCAGTGGTAATATTTTAGGGCTTATTTGGAGAGTGAGATGAAATGAGAATTTTATGAATAGTAGTAAGATAGTTTGTGAATAGTAGTGAGATAGCTTAAGTTGAGTATTTTTTGAGTTTTGGGAAAAAAGAGAAAAAGAGTTGAATAAAAAATGTTATATAGTTAAAATATTATAATAATATAGTTTTATAATATTATTTTTATTTTGAAATTTGAAAAAGTTAGAATTATTTTTTATTTTTTATTTTAAAGGTTGAAAAAAGTTGTAATGAGGTTGAAAAAGGTGTAATGATTAATTTAAAAATTTTATATTTAAATTATATTTGAAAATAAGATGGGATGAGATGAGATGAGAATTTTGTATGTCATCAAAGGCCCTAAAGTTGCCCTTAGTGTTAAGAGAATTTTAGAATTTTTAAGAACTATAGGTTATTTTATTATTTCAGGTTTTAATTACAAAGTATGTGTTTGATTAGAAATTGACGTACTTACGTACCTATTTAATAGGTATTCAATTTCGCTCTAGAAATATTGAATTAGTGTTACGAGGTAAGTAGTTTAATCATAAAATTAAGATTTAGCAAAAATAGATTACCATTCAAGCCAACTCTTTGGAAGTCAATTTTTATGTATCTCGCATATCATAATATATATAGGCATGTCATTCATTAT
The DNA here is from genome assembly GCA_003123785.1 of Pterocarya stenoptera. NCBI lineage: Eukaryota > Viridiplantae > Streptophyta > Magnoliopsida > Fagales > Juglandaceae > Pterocarya > Pterocarya stenoptera. Next base: position 26,715 of record QEOT01123978.1, read on the forward strand.
AATACACAATTATGTTTTAAATTTTGCATATTATAGTTATATATATTAGTTTGTATGTCGTGTATCTCACGATATATAAAACACGTAAGTTTCTTATAATCAAGTATAAGATAAGATCAAATTAATAAGATGGTCATTCAAATGCATAGTACTAATGCAAATCATAGGTGGATGTGCAAGCCTCTAAGTCAAGTTTGGTCCATCATAGTATGCCAAAATACAATCAGTGGTTCCCATTGTGGTCATAGGATGTGTGACCAATGTACAACCTTACACATATGCTTAAGTGTGTTAGACAATTGGATCAATAAGATAATTTAGATTTTTGAAGATAAGCCATATATGTCATATGCATAAGTGGGAATAGTCATGATTTTTAATTCTCTCAAACATGAAATATTTTGTAAAAACCCTTACGTTTACGCTATGATGGGTTTCTTCATCAGTCTTTAACTCATTTTGCATTTATTATGTTTACAATATTTATGACAATAGAGCTGCAGGACAAGACTTGACCTAATGAGGTGTGACATAGGCTTAGATCTTATACACAGTTTTTTAGTTATGATTTTTATAAGAGTAGTGCTACATATATTTATAATTTTACTTACACTTTTATTTACAAGACTCATTTTTTCAGTTTTGTTTTTAAATTCAATTTTAAATTTTAAATTTCATAATTTTCAGTATATCAATAATTGATATATAGAGAAGAAAGTTTTTTGTAAGTTTTTCTTAAGTACAAATAGCATTTTTCTTTTTATAATACAAAGTTTGAGAAATTTCAATAACTGCTTCAGCATAGTCTCTTTTATATTTTCAATATTTTTTTATAAATAATGATTTTATTTATTATATGGAATCTTTCGTATATGGTACTTCATTAAGACAAAAAAAAAAAAAAAATTATAGACCAAGTTAGTAGCATTTCTGGGTCCCTAAAATTTCTAAAATAATGTCGTTCTTAACCTTGTGAGAATTGGGTGTTATATTAATACATTATGTAACAACATTTGCATTCATAATATTTTTCATTATGCAATCCCATGTTTCATTTTTCTTTTTCTTTTTTCTTTTTATAATCGAGACCAATTTAAAATCTAATCAAACCCCATAAACTATTACAACGAACTACGAACTTACCTAAGTGGTGTTGTCTAGAGTTGAAATTCTTTCAAAACTATCTCCCTCTCTCCTATAACTTCTCACCTTCTCTCTTCACATTCCTAACATCTATACCAAAAGCTTACCCATCCATCTCACTCCTGCGCACTGAGGGGTGGGAAGCCTTGGTCCTTCATTCCTTTTATAGTCCATCTTCAAACATGATGCGGTGATGATGGGCATTTGACAACTAATGGAAGACTAATGTAAGCATCTCATGATTTTTAAGAAGAGTAATGATACACTTATAACTCTCTTTTTTTTTTATGACTTTCATACAATCATGTGTTAAATAGAGGATACTTATGTAAAATGATTTAATTTTTGAATATCTTTCATTTAATACGTGGTTATATAAAAGTTGTAAAAAAGAGTTGTAAGTGAATTTTTAAGAATAGACTTGATGTAGGGAATAAAGCTCACTCTTAAGTTATTAGCCTACTGCATTTAATTTCTTTCTTCGTTTCTAGTTCCTTCCTTCCTCCTCAGTTCCTTCTCATTCTCGCAAACCAAACTTTCTCAGCCCATCGACTCTATTCTCACTCCATTGCAACAACTGTCGGCATTTGATTCAAGGCTCATGAACAACTATCATCCTTGTTTATATTCTCTGTAAGTATTTTCTTTCATTATGCTATGTTGGTTTTTTTCTAATCATTCTTTGCCGAGTTTCACTCGGCATAGACATTAGCTTTATTGACTTTTGTTTTTTTAGTTTTATTGAAAAGCTGTTATCTCATTTGATTTTTATTTTTTTTAGTTTTATTGTCTGCCCTATGGGTCCCTGAGGTTGCCCTTCTGCTTGTTATGTAAAATAAGTTGACACCATCAGGCTTATTCTTGTTTGAGAGAGAGAAAGAGAGACTCTTGTCCTAAATTTTATGGTTATCATCTATGTTTTGCCTCATGCATATATACCTATAAAAGAAAAACTCTTGTAATATACTAGTTAAAGAAGTAAATGATAATATGCTTGTTATTATTTGTTGTTGATACTTGCCATTATGTCTAGCGGTTATGATGTTGGATTGATTTTGTTTCTGAAGTGAAGAATATCGAAAGAAGATTGTAGAATATTTAGCTCAAGATGTTTTAAAACTAATGTCAGTGTCATCTTCATGGTCAGTTTCAACTTTCGTGCAAGAGGAGATTGTAGATCATTACTTTTAAAGATTGTAAAGCATCTTTAAAAAAACTTGTTCATACTCTTAGTTTCATATTCGGGGAGTAGTCGATTTCATTTGTTTTTTTACACTACTTATTTTCTTTAGTCAGTTTTTATGATTTATTGAAAATGTATTTTGTTTTATGTACATTTCATCTTCTGCACATGGTTTGGTAAAGCGTGGCATGGATTTTGTAGTGTTTCAGGTTCTAGAAGAATGTTGTTTCATGCTATCAAATTGATTAGGAACTTGAATGATGAGTATTCCCAAGAATGATGTTGAAATTCTATATTCTTCTAATTCTAATTTCAAGAAAGTTGAGATGACTAAAGATTTTGATATTGCGGTTGAAAAAGATAGAAACCTGCCCAAGGAATAGAGTATGTTGTCATCTTCAAATGTGGAGCTGTACATTGTGCTACAATTTGACAATTTAGAAGATGCACATACTTGCTATAAAGTGTACTACAAACGAAATTGTTTTAGCATTTGAACAAACTATACTCGGTTTTTTAAGAAAGACAAGTCATTAATTGGGACAGAATCTGTTTATTCTAGAGAATTGTTCTATCACCATAATTCTAAATTGAAAGAAAAAGCAAAACCTGAGACTGCAGAAACAAAGATCAAGTGTAAGGAGATATTGAAAATAAGGAATGATGGAGAAAATGAATTGTGTCCAAATCTGTACTTGAGCATAATTAAGAGCTTCTTACACCTAGAAGTACAAGTCTACTTCGAAGGCATAAACGGGTGACACCAGCTCTAAAAAATTTAACAGACATACGAAATGAATCTAGAATATCAACAGAGAAAATAATATCCATTTTCAGTAAGGAATCTGGTGGTGACTAAAATGTTGATTGCATCGGTAAAGATATTGAGAATTACTTGGGCAATCAAATAAAACAACTTCTTAGAGAAAGTGATGCACAAAGATTGTACACTAACTTTTTGGAAAGCAAATATAATAATCCAACTTTTGTGTATTCGATCCAAGTCGATGTAAATGAGTTTATGAGGAATTGTTTTTCGATAGATTCTAGATCATGGATGGCATAACAATATTTTGGAGACATTGTGACTTTTGATACTAAGTACCTCACAAATCGCTTAAGATGCCTTTGCTCCATTCACTGGAGTAAAATCATCATATCTATAACAAATATCCACAATTTCAATGACATTTTTACCATTGTATTCATGAAACACTCACAGTTGAAGAGTTTGAGTTGGATTGGAGTGAAATGATAGTGAAGCACAATTTTGGAAGATAATAGTTAGTTGTAGAATATTTATACTAGACAGGCAAAGTAAGTATCGTCTTACTTGAGAAGCATATTTTGTGTTGGGATGTCCACAACTCAACGAAGTAAGATTATAAACAATTTTTTTTTTTTAAAGATTATATTCGTTCAAGTACAATGGTTAGTGACTTTGGTCAAATACAATAAAATGTCTATAACTCAAAGAAGTGAGAGTATGAAAAGGTACTAACAGCCTGTTATCTCGATAAGAAAGAGAAAGATGTAATGACAAAAATTACCAAGCCAATTATGAGAACGTCTTGCACAAGAAAATAATTTTTGATCTTCCAAGAAGAGTAATTTAATAGCCAATGATACAAGGCCTCTAAAACTCACAAGGAAGAAGAAAGAAAATATATTTGGTGACACCTAATGGGAAAGAAAGTCTGGCATACGAAGTCACACTTGAGATTTCGATGCACAATGTTTCTTGTAAATGTTGCATATTTGAGTTTATTGACTTTTTATACGAGCACAACCTACATATTTGGAGAAAAAAAATCTAAAACGAACAATATGTTGAAATCCTATGTTCTAGGGAGGTGGATGATCAATGCAAAGAATCACATGATACATGGGATATGTGGCGGAGGCACTAGTGGAGATAGAAAATTCAGCAATCATAATAAAACATTGATTGATAATGCAGTTTTATGGAGTTTTCGAGAGGGGCTCACAGTCTATACAGAAATATCATCATGTTTCTGCTGGCATTAAGAATATCCAGCAAGTACTTCTCTTAATGAATGATGGTTTAGAGCAAGAGAGGACTTCTATTGATGTGAGAAACATTAAGGGACATATGGTGAATAGCCAAGTACTCTCCAACTTTTTGTTGCAAGATTCTCCACGAATTTCATCTAAAGAAAGGCCCAAATCATTAAGACAAAAGAATCTAAAGGAAAATAGACCGATGAAAAAACGGAGATGTAGCATTTGTAAGAAAGATGGGCATGTTAGAAGCAATTGTCCATTATATATGTATTCATGATTAAGTTTCTAAGTATATAAGTTTTTTAAATTTACATTTGAACTTTCTAAAAGAGATTGTTTTTGGAATATTGGAGATACTAGCTCAACTATATTTGACATATCTCCAGACTCGATTGCTCTTTCAACTACATTTGACATGTCTGAAGATTATGCCACCATCTTAACTATGATTGAACATGTATTTTTATTTAAACATTTTGATTTAGTTATGTTATGTGAAACATTTTTTTCTTATTTGCAAGAATATGCTATGTCTGAACATAACTACATTTGACATGTCTTAAGACTTGGGTGCTTTGTGAAATTTTCACATGTATCAAAATCATTAATTATGAGCTGCTTCACATTTTGAGTTGGGAAGGCATTATATAATATTTTTTTTTCTTATGAAATGGTTGTTGTAATTGAAGAATTATGTCTATCATTACTTTCCATATTGCTAATAAATGAATTACATAAGAACAGGTCGTGTATGAAATCATCAAAACACTTTTTGTGAGATTTAATAGCGTATGGAATAGTGTCGTGCAATTGATCTGCGAGCTCATCTCAAATCTACATTCTTAAATTGTTGCTTGAACATTATATGACAAATCATCACAAGTAATGACAAAGTTGCTGCTTGAACATGTAGGACTCGCTTGAATATTAAGATGAGATAAGATGAAAAATCTATGAATAATAGTAAATAAGTTTGTGAATAGTAGTGAAATAGTTTGAGTTAAAATGTTTAATGAAGGTTTGGGAAATGAAAAAGAAAATGTTGAATAAAAATATCATAGAGTTAAAATATAGTTAGAATAGAATTTTTTATATTATTAATTTTTTTTTTAAATTTGAAAAATTTTGAATTATTTTTTATATTTTATTTAAAAATTTAAAAAAATTATAATTATTAGATAATGATTAAATCGTGAAAATTCCTATATATAAGAAGATTACAAAACCTACATTTTTTAATTGGAGTTTCTAAATACATCCAAGGATAGACCTGAGGTCCTCCACCCCAAGTTTGTACTGGCCTACTGGGTTAATTATTGGGATATCTTAAAAGTGACAAGACCTTTCACCAATATATGAAGGCTCTATAGTGGGTTAATTAGAAATTATAAATGGAATTTTTTTGGCAAATGTTTAAGGAATTTAACCTCAACTCAGTGAATTAAAAAATTCTTCAAAGGAGATTAATAGCTAATGAACATGAATTTGATGGTAATCAAGCAAAGCTATTGAATACTGGTTTTTTCAAAGGCATGATAGTGGGATTATGAAGAGAAACATCCATATAGCCAAATTATTTAGGGTATGTTATTGCTAATAGAGAGAGAGAGAGAGAGAAGTGCTGAAGATCAACAGAGAGAGACAATTGTGTTGGACTTCGACAGCCAGTTTGCACCGCGACAAAGATTGACTTGGTGAGCGATGGTGAGGATAGAGAGAGTGATAGGGGCAAAGAGAGAAAAAAAAAAGACGGTCAGTGAGCAATGGCGGACCTACGTGTATCTAAAGGGGGGCCATGGCCACCCCAAAATTTTTTAAAAAATCAAAATATACACTAGTTTTTAAACATAACTTTATAAATGTAGAAAATGCGCCTCCCAAAAAAAATTTATAATTCCCATATGCTCTGCAAAATTTTATAAAATTCCAAACTTATTAATATGGATTCCAAAGTTTTTTATTATACAATATTAGACTTCTTAATATAGAGTCCAAAGTAAAAATATAAGAAAAATCATTTAAGGTTGGTGATCAATATAGAAAATAGTTGAGAGGTTTTATCATCTAGACTTCATTGAGCAAGAAAAAACTTATTTAAGGTCTCTATCATAGTATTATTTGTTTAATGTGATACGAAAATATCTAGAATTTACATGAAACTTAATAAATTAGCTTAGATACTAGAATGAAATATGACATTTTAAAAAATCACTTGACAGTTTCTATGAAGCAAATAAATTCTAAATATTTCATTACAAATATAATAATGAATGAATATTATTTCATGAAACATTATCATAAAAAATCTGAAACATATATTAAGTCATATTTTTAGATTTTTTTTCTTCGTGTATATTGCAAATTATCGAGATATAATTTTATATATAATTATGATTTTATGATTTTTGAAGTTCAATGTGTCACACACTAGAAGATTTGGTCCCCCTCAAAAAAATTGCTGGTTCTACCACTAACGAGGAGGACAAACAGAGAGCAATACGCTTGAAAGAAAGGAAAATGAAGATACTTAATAAGAGAAAAAAAAACTTTAACTTGTATATGGGTCTATGATAAGTATAATAGAACAATGATGCATCACCTCGTCCAATTTTAAAGTTTTCCCTTCCATTATTGATTGTAAACTCAAACAGCAACTATTCTGCAACCATTCATCTATCAGTTGGACAGGAATAAACTATTAAAAATCACATCTTCATTAAGAAAAATAGCTTCATACCAGTTCGTGCACTCCTTTTATTATTAGTATTAGATTAGTTTAGACAATGAGATGCGATGATTTTAGATTAAAGTTAAAAGTTAAATAAAGATTATTAGAATATTATTTTTTAATATTATTATTATTTTAAAATTTAAAAAAATTGAATTATGATTTGAAAAAATTGAATTATTTATTATATTTTGTGTGAAAATTTAAAAAAATTATAATGATGAAAGGAGATTAAACATTATCTAAATCCAAATGAGCCTATATTTTTATAAGATCTCTCTACCGAAATTGATGATGTGCACTGATGATGTATTTTGTGTGTTTTTTTAAAAATTTTAAAAACAGCCCTTCTATGTCAAAGCGCTGGGTGGAGTCACTGCGCAAGTAGATGATGTTGCGTGGGGCCACGTTAGCCGACATATAAGAAAATAATCTCGTTTATTTTTAGAGATGAGATGAGTTAGAAAAAGTTGAATTATTTATTTTATTTTATATTGAAATTTGAAAAAATTGTAATGATTGAGTTAGAAAATATGAGATGAATTTAAAAAAATTGGATTGTTTATTTTATTTTGTATTGAAATTTAAAAAAGTGTAATGATAAAATTGAGATGAGAGTTTTCCGAAAACAAACAAGGTAAAAAAACACAGCAGTCGAGAAAGAGATCAAAACACCCATAGCTAAGCGCCTTCGTCTGGATTTGAAGAACTGCAGATCTCTTTTTTTGCCTTGTCTTCGTCTTCGTGTGGGAGTGGTCTCATCTGTTTTGTTTCTTCGTCGGTCTTCGTGTGGGAGTAAGTTGAAGGAGAAAGTCTTTGTCACCTGGGTCTTCATGTGGGTGTTATCTTCGTGGGTAAGATCAATGCTTCTCTTTATCAATCAACTACATTTCTTCGTGTATGATGTGAAGTGATTCCCCTTGTGTTTGCTCCATTCAGTGTGTGCGAAGTGTGTGATTCTTTGGGTCTTCAAGCAGATCTTCGTGTAGGTCTTCAAGCATATCTTCATGTGGGTCGTCAAGGGGGATTAAAGGGACAAGTGAGGATCTGATCTAGATATAATCTAAACTATCCCGGTTATACGTTTGCAGTGTAACTCCTGTAACACTCATTGAACCTCTTTGATCGAGTTGCCATGATATTCATTATCATAAATTCCTTCATAGTTTACCTCCGCAGCAACAGCATTGTAGTAATCCTGCCTCTTGCATCTGAAACTTCCGCATACCTCCTACCCATCATGCTTTGCCGATCTCTTTGTAAAGCAAACTCAACCTGCATTGATCCCGCGAAGACAACAAAGGCTTCTCCCAAGAGCCGTCGTTTCTTGTTGACAAGCACATCCACAATGTCCGGTATGTGAACAGTAACTGAACAGTGTATAAACAGTGACATTTTTGGCTCTTTAATTAAGAGTGAGATCCCTACTTTTTTTCAAATCTTAAAAATTAAAAACTATCTCATCCCATCTCATTATTTAAATATATATATTTTTTACAAACTATTTCATCTCATCTTAATTCAAAAATTTTACTATTATTTAAAATATATTATCTTACTTAATCTGAACTACATAACCAAACGAGACTAATCTAATATCTTTTATTTAATAGTTTTGTTAGATTAAATTTTGGAATTTTCATTCTTGTATGCTTTTTTAAAAAAATTAATTTTTTATACGAGGTTTAGATTTATATATATAATTTAAAAATATGCGAGATTTACACATTTAAATACTCTATTAATCATTTTAATCTATTTAATACAAATGGAGAATTATCAGTTTAGATTGAGAGGGACTTTCAATTAATCTATTTCATTTCATCATTATAATTTTTATAAATTTTCTCATGAAATATTCAATTTTTTTAAATTTTAAAATAATAATAATATTAAAAAATAATATTTTAATAATATTTTATTTAATTTTTTTCTTTTTATCTTTATAAATTTTATTTCAATTCACTGTTCAAACAAATAAACTAACGAGCCCATAAAAAAGAAATTGAAAATAAAAAGAAGGATTTTGGACCTATATAATAGCTTTAGAGCCCTGAAGCTAGTTAACTTCAGTCTCAAAACTAAAACTAGGGTTTTTGCGTATTTCAGTTCGCTTCATAGTTATGGCCGAAGAGACCGTACCTGAACTCGCCGAAGCCAACTTGGCTGCCCAAGAGATGGAACTCGAAACTGTTGGACCCGATCAAGACCCGAGGGACGATGAAAAAAATGGGGTCGAATCCGCGGCGACGAATGGCGACGTCCCGGGTTCGAAGCGTGGGAGAGAAGAAGGGTCCGAAGAAGAAGAAGTAGACAACGTCGTTTTGGAGAAGAAGCAGAGGGTGGATAAGTCCGTGGAAGAAGAGCGGTTGGAGAAGCAGGGGGAAGAAGGGGAGGAGGAGGAGAAGGCGCCGGTTCGGGTCAGCTTGGGTCCAAAGATTTTCGAGTCGTCGCTGGAGATGTTCGACTACTTCTACAAGTTTCTCCATTACTGGCCACCGAATCTCAATATCAACAAGGTAATACCATTTTTTACACATTTTGTTCTTTTAAATTTTGGTTGTAGAAAGTAATGCTTGAATGCTGATAAAGTGTAGGAAAAGGATAGAGAAGAGAAAATTGAAGTTTTTCCCTCCTTTCTATTTTTGCATAATTCCGATGCGTTACTGCAACCATTTTGATTGTTTGATTTTTTTTTCGTGATCTCAAATAATTACTAAATTCTTTTTCGAGATTCGTGTGTAATTATTTCAAGGTTCTTTTTAGCCCTCCTCCCCCCAATCTTCTTGTGGGATTTTACTCTCCTGCTTGATTGTTGGATATATTATATATTTGGTTAGTCTACTAAATCTCGACAATCTTATGTGTTATTATTTTCCATAACCAATCGTGGATATGTTCTTCTGGTGATAAAGTTGGATGTTATATAGACGAGTGGTCGTGGATTAATTATATTCTGGTTTCAAAGATATAGTTCGTTAATTAGTTCCTCAGGGCTGATTTCTGTGTATTGAAGTAGTTGTTAGCTTGTGACTATTGTTTTTTCCACAAAGGAAATGTTGAAGCTTCTATTTGATTCTGTACGAGTTTGATGATGTGGAATTTTTGGTGCTGAGCTAGACTGCAGCAAGACCAGTTTTTTTTGTTTCTAAATTAATAAGTGAAAAGAGATTATTGAGGAATAGCACAAGAGATAAGGACCAGACGAGTAAAGAAGATAAACATAGTCCATAAGGTTGTATCTGGAATCGTTTAGCTAGGATTTGTCTCAATGAGTTTTACGTGTCATATCAATAGTGTTATGGTCACATTTTTGGCTTTATATTGCAAATATTATGTGGAAGCTGATATCACAACCTAAATGGCCATAGACCAGGTAATATTCATGGTATCTTTCTACAAATATTAACGCCTGTTGTTCTCTGACTTGCATTATCTGTATGTTAATTGGGTTGGTAGGATCATGGGATCTTGTTGGAAGGCAGAGGTGGGGTCCTTGCTAAGGATGCCTGATACATTTTGTAATATTCTAAATTAAGTATAGGAAGATGGTGAATGGGATCCCACATTGCTGAGGGAGAAGTTCTTGCCCTCTTGATTCTAAGGGGTTCCAATTGTAACCTACTAGCCCTTTTGGAGTATGAGCTTAGTTGTGGTTTTGGGCCTTCCTTGGGTCGTTACACATTGGTTGAGGAACAATGTATGTGTATCTACAAACGCCCTTAAGTTTACTTATACAAAAAAAAAAAAAAAAAATTTGTTGAGCAACAATGTCTATCTATTGGGGGGGGGGGTATTGGAGATCTTTGGCATGTTTAGCTGCTCTCGTTGATCGTAGGCCATTACCCCTGTAATAGTTGCTAGTTTTGCATCAACTTCATTTTCAAACAAACAAGCTTCTGTAGATATCACTTATCAAAAAAAAATTCTATAGATATCTTGCATGGGGTCTGTAGAATTATATACGTATGGGAGCTCAATTGCTGGAGCATCTTTTAGGCTTTTACCAAGTAGTCGTACCTGATTCTGATAGTTTGGTGACTTCACTTATTGCTTTTATTTAACGTAGAGAAGCTAACATATGCAGTTTATGTTTGCCCTCAACTTCTCAGAAAAGAAATTTTGTTTTTGGCCTCAAATATAATAATCTTACTGTTTTGAAATTTTTGTTTACAAAAAAAGATGAAAGTAAATTGTCTTCAACCTTACTTTGCACATTGAATGTTGATTTTCTGTACAGTAAGATCACTGTGCGTTTAAATAGGATATTTGGTTCTGATTCTTTGATTACTAGTCCTATGCCAAACACTGAATCCCTGTTTCAGAACCACTGCATTGCATGCATATATGACCATTAACATGCTAGGCCTTTTAATTATTCCCCCTTCTCCCTTCTCTTCTCTCTCCCTCTCTACCTCTCTCTTCTCCTTCTATTTGCATTAACAAATTGCCACCTCATGCCTGTTGCTTTGTATTCACGAATTAAATGTAAAGCAGGATTTTAGTGGCCATACTTGAATTGTATAACGCATTTGATTAGAACTAACTACTGTAAAATTCATATCCTTTCTAATCTTGTCACAGTATGAGCACATGGTGTTGATTGACCTACTTAAGAAGGGCCATCCAGAGCCAGGCACAAAGATTGGGGGAGGCATCAATGCTTTTCAAGTGCGATACCATCCATTATGGAAAAGTAGGTGCTTCTTCTTCATCAGAGAGGATGAATCTGTTGATGATTTTAGCTTCAGGAAGTGCGTGGATAATATACTTCCCCTACCAGAAGAGATGAAGATAAAACCCAGTGTTGACAAGGCATTAAATGGTCGTGGTGGTAAGGGTCGTGGTGGCCATGGTGGAAGAGGTGGAGGCCGTGGGCGTGGCCGTGGAAGAGGAGGTAAGTCGAGGAACTGAGGTATCATGTTTAATTTACTGGATGTGGGTTTTTTTTTTGTGGCATGGAGAGTTCTGAATATTTTTGAGAAGACACCTACTTTTCTTCAATTTTATCCTTCTGGCACAATTATATTTTGCTTTATAGTAGTTAATATTAATCTTAAAGTGGGTTTTGTTATATGTGGCTTTCACCCTAGGATGCTGAAAGGGCTCCTATAGAGAGTTGTGAGATTGCAAGATAAATTACTTTGACACACTTGGGAACCTAACCAACTGTTGTTAGGAGGTAACAAGTTGTCCCATGAAATGAGCCATTTTCTCTTCTATTGTTTGGCTAAGTTGAGCTTAATAATAAAAGAAACATATTCCTGCATTTCATCCACAACAGGCGAATATTAAGATTTCCACTTTTGTTGGGAGGAATGCTAGGGTAGAAAAGAGTTCAGAGATTGCATTGGGGGGCCCTTGTAAAACGATTTTTAAGACAAAAGACTGAGTGGGTTGCTCAAAAGATATGTAGTTAATCTTAATATTGTTTGTTTCAAATGTAAGGCTTAGCACTTACCCAATTGGGTGGTTTTCGACTGTTTTGGATGGAAAAATTGATAGGTATTAGGTTGTTGAGAATCGTGGTCTTGAAATCAAAATGCATCAGCACCGATAAGTTGTTGGTCCTTACGTGGCTTGTTTGGGTAACTTGATATTATCATGTATTCTCAAAACTTCTCATTTTATCCTTTCCAAACATCATTCAAATACAAAATACTTTTCAATTTCAAATCTCTAACTTTTTCATCTAAGTGATGTTTGAGATTTGAAATTGAAAATTGTTGTCCGAGTGATGTTTGAGAAAGAAATTTTGAGACAAGATAATCTCATCAAACTTCCCAAACAACCCCCGTCTCCTCATATTTCTAGTACAGGTGGTTTCTAGGTACTCATTACAATCTAGAATGGTATCATATAATTTCAAATGATGTCCACAGTGTTTGCAAATATGTATAGAAAATGTAAAGGTAGCTACAGTTTCTGAACAGGGCAAGCATATGTAGGAAATCAAGATTGAATAGAATAATACATTCTTAGGTAGGAAAGGATTAGGAGGAATATAGACAATCTTGATGGTGCCAACGATGGAGGAAAGACGATGATGGTGAAAAACCCAGAGTGGTTATCGGAGGAATCCATCCTAGAGATATGAGGTAGGACTTGGGAGACCAAGGCTGAATACAAAATATGGACATGATCGTCAGTCATATACATGTTGTTGAGTTCACATAATTAAATTGTTGATCAACTTTAAACCATAATCGAGTTGCCTGTTACAAGGTTCTTGGATATCCAACCCATACCGGTCAAATTTCACAAGGTACTGTTCAAATTTCACGAATTGAGGTTTTCTCTATTTGTTTGACTAAATTAGACTTTCTAACGTTAGAAAGATATACGTTATGTGGATCCTAAAGAATTTAATAGTTCTCACACAGGATTAATGGGTAGACTGAAGAGTGAATTTTACATTAGTATTTACTTTTAGTAAAACCACAAACTGACAGTTTCTATGATACGTTAGATCTATTTTACAATAGAAGTAATTTTACAATTGAACGTACTACATCAAATTAAGTGCGTCTGTGAATTTATTTTTTGTGAGATCTCTTTGTGGCTAAAAAATTTATCTAATATTTAATATTATCTTTTATCTGAATTGGAATTAGATTATCTAATTTTATACAGATTTATTTTTTTATAATTATTTTTTATTTAAAACACTTTCTATTATTTGTAGATGGACTATAATTTTCTGATCCAACTAGTCAGTACTAGAATCCTGTGCAAATGCAAAACATGTACCATCTTTTAATAATATTGGGCGTCGATTCCACTACTAAATTCTTCTGTCATTTATGAGCAGCTAATAATTAATCATCCACTATTCATTTACATTGAGGACAAATAATCATTTTTGTGAAAGAGAAGAGTTTGAACTGTAAGTCATCCTAGTCAGTTTTCTTCACCTCTAAATTTGGAAAGGGGAAAAAAAAGCCTTCGAGTAATAATTAATTGAACAATCAATCCACGTTCAGGATATTTAAGGGGTTTGGGTGGTTGTGTTAAGACTTCTAGCTCTTCTTAATTATCCAATAATGTTTTCTACAACTCTAGTGCGTTAGAGGAAGCAATGTTTGATATCGAGGAACTAAGGACAAGGCTGCGTGAGTTAGAGGCTCAATTGGTGCAACAAGCAAACATGGAGATGCGAATGAAACAACATGAACAACAACAAGAAGAGTTCGGAAGAGAGATGCAATTCTAAATGCAGATAGTTATGCAACAATTGAGGCCTCCAAACAATTGATTTACATTATACATCCAGATTTTATATTTGTTTCTACATGATGAATACTAGTACTGTTTTATTTATTTTGTTTGCACTTATGAGACTACTTTTATGTTTGTTAACAAATTGTAATATATTTTTTTAAGATATTACGTATGTGTATTTGATTTTTTATTATTGGAGAAAATCAAGTACTTACTGTTTGAATGACCAATAATAGTTGGAACAAAAGCAATCAAACCATTCGAGCAGTGATATAGAATATTTGAACGTAATCCGTAATAGACGCTCGAACTATACTCGTAAATCGTTCGAATGCTTGCTGACGACATTGAATATGACTTCGAATGTGTTCAAACATAGTTGTCTATTTGATCACCAAAATTAACATTTAAATGTTTTTCCGTTTGAACGAATTTATTTCGATCGAGCACTCACGAAGTATGCTGTCAAACATAATTTATGGTCAAACATAATGGTTTTACCGTTCGATTGGAAATTTGGGATGAAACTAAATCGTCCAAAAAAAAAAAAAAATCCGTTCGAATGCTATCGAACAGCTTTGCTTGATTTCATCCCAAAAAATATTTTTTGGGACAAACTAAACTTTTTGTCCTAAAAAACCTTTTGGGGCATTGATACTGGGGTGACCTCAGGACGGATTTTTTTCGTCTCAAAATATATTTTGGAACAAAATCACAGTTCTTTTGGACAAAAATTTTTGTCCCAAAAAATCTCTTCTGTTATAGTGATTGAGCAAACCACACAGTTATTAAGAGTATATATATAATTACTTCTCATTAATTACAGTTATACTTTTATATTACCTAATTAAAGGGATTATGACTGCATCTCTCTCTCTCTCTCTCTCTCTCTCTCTCTCTCTCTCTCTCTCTCTCTCGTAAAAAGCCTCCAAATCTGAGTTCCTTCTCATTCCCTCTTTTCTCCATCTACTCATTTTGTCTATCAAGATAGTTATATTTTCTTAGTTTTTTTTTTCTCCTTTCGAAGTTGAAAAAGAAAGATCTACAGTTTCTCATCAACTCTCGAGAGAACGCACAACACAAAAAGACTCTTACGCTGCAACTCATTCGGAGGATAGTGGTGATTTTGTGAAATCACTACACATGTTCCTCATATGCCACCCCTTTCGGCTACTTTTCTAGCCACACGCGCCGGATAACCAGAATTGCCACCATCAGATTTTTTAGATCTAATTTTTGTGGCTGAAAAGAGACAAACGCGGTGCCTTCATGTGTCATCAGATTCCGAAGCCTACTGGAGTTGGTTCAAATTGTAATCCATTCTTTTTCGCATTTATCTTATTCCTTTTCTTATTGTTTAGAAAAAAAAAAGGAGTTTGTCTATAGAGATTAAGTCCTCTCTTTCTATGAAGGGTGATGTTGAGTCTCTGTTTAGACAGAGTATTTTCTCTTGGATGTTTTTCTGTGGGGAGTATCAGCAGTAGTGAAGACGAGACCAGTCAAAAAAGGAAATAGTATACTGGTATAGCTCCAAATGTATTAATTGGTTTATGAGGTAATGGTTGCTATAGAGATATCCCTATATGTATTTGGTCTTGGATATAAGTTTATCTGATGAATAAATGATGACTTAAAAAAATAAATAAAGGGATTATGAACCAAAAGACTAGTTAATTAAAAAACCATCCATGTCAAAAGAGTAATAGGATAAAATTAAAATTTCTGTAGAATGTATGTCCTATTTTAATATTTAACCCATCAACTTTTTTTTGTCTAAATCCATAATATTTTTTATTGAAAGGTTTTCAACCGATCATAATTAGGTTGGGTTAAATATTAAATTATATGTACTTTTTTTCGAAACCCGTTGTGCAATCATGTACTTTCCCTAAGTTTTGGTCACAAAGTTTGATATTCACCTTATTAATGTAGTGTTTCGTATGCCTTTGAATCAGGTTCCAACAATTCGGGTATGAACCTTCATACCTGTACAATCAAGCAAACAAAGGGGGGTTGGAAGGGCTCTATGGTAACTGGAGAGCCTCCGATGCTTAAGTCAGTCAATCTCCTTAACAGTTTGTGCTAGAGTGCGAGAGTTTAGAGACTTTTTCTTATCCTTGAGAGGGAGTATATATATCGAGTGGTGTGGTCCCAGGTACTTGTCAGTAGTAGCATGTTGGTGTCTAGGACGTGGCATTAGCGGCGGACGATCTCCTGTCTTGTCGACTATGGTCGTGTTGCTTCTTACTTGGATTCTACTACTGTCCTACCAGCCTTTTGTCAGGCGACAGGTGGGCCAAGCCTGACCGTGGCCATTCAGACTGATTTGTACCCATTCTTGTCATGGCATGTTAACTTCGTTAGTCATTAAATGCGGCGTGCCTTTGCCCTGACGTGCCCGTCCTTGTCCTTCTTGCCATCAGTCATCCAGAGGTGGTAGTGGCCGTTTTTGACATCAGGTGCAAGGTTCTTCAGCCGTTGCTAGGGGAGCTCCCACGCTCTGTGTATATAGCTTTGCCTTTCGCCCCTTGGGCCTCTCGGGTCAGGCCCATTCTATCCTTTATCCCAATTCTCCTATCGTCGGGCTGTCTCGAGGCCCATCTCCATCCTGTGGGTGATCGAGAATCTTGAGGTCCCACTGTGGGCCGAAACTTTGTGTCTTGGTCCGCTGGGCGCCAGGGGGGGGGATAACCTCCCTCACAGTACCCTTCAAATTTCCACCACACACCATGACTACGTTGCACTTGTAATATTCAGTAGAAATGGGTGATAGGGTAGAGAGTCGCATTCGTCTTTGTCATCCATACTTCTCACGTGGGGGTTGCTTTAAGGGTTGGTTTTACTTGTGGCCCAGATATTTTAAAGAGGGGCAAGGGGCTCCCTCAAAGAAAGGTACTTGGGCCCGGTTGGGCCCCGAGAGGGAAAATCCCCTTACACACCTAATTTAAATTTTAAACATGCATGGATAAAGGCATAAACTTCCATTAAGATCATGGGTAAGGATGGTAGGAGAAGTTCAATGTATTTATTCTTGATCAGTCATTTAAAGGAAATAATTAATAGTCTTTAGAGCCTAATACTATATACTAATATTCAATCATTTCTACCACTCATTTGCATCGAGGAGAAATATTAAACTGTAACTCCCATTCAGTTTTCTTTATAATTAAGCTGATCTAATGAAATGAACAAAAAAAAAAAAAAAGTGATATTTGAGCCATATGTATATTCTCATGTGATAATTAATTCAACAATCGATAGGTACGTTATATATGCATGTGTATATATATCTTTATATATATAAAGTACATATCTAACAGAAATTGTTGTTTTAACCTTTTTTTGTTGTTTTCTGTTTAAGTTAATGCGATTTGTCAATTTGTCCGTCAACTATAAAATTTCCATTTGTCAGCCATCATCATTTCACATCACATTATAAAAGCAATCACGGTTAAAAATAAAAATAAAACCTCATGCTCGAGATATGCAGCAACTATTCTCAGGAATGAAACAAAAAGATAGATTTACACTGAGAACAAATAGTATATTTATTTCTAAACAGTAAAAAAATTAGAAAAAAAAAACCAAAAAACTCTGCATATTTCACAACTCATTATAAAAGCAATCTCAATTAAAAATAAAAAATAAAACCTCATGCTCAAGATACGCAGCAACTATTCTCAAGAATGAAAGAAAAATATAGATTTACACTGCGAACAAATAGTATATTTATTTCTGAACAGTAAAAAAATTAGAGAAAAAAAAACCAAAAACTCTGCATATTTCTTTAGTTCATGCACATCTGCCTGGATATGGAAAAATTGTCATTAACTCGGTTAGCATCAATTCATTCTCCTCATTCTCCTCAATTGTCATTATGTCAGTCCAACTGCACATTAAAAGAATATGGGGGTTAGTCAATTACTAGCCTTTTCCTTTTGCATATTGTTCTTCATTACAGGTGATTTTCTGAAAAAAAAAGTCTTGTTTCTTAATTTTATTTGTAATAAAATAAAATAAGTTTCCTTTGGTTTTGATTCTTATGGTATCATTTTTGTCAGGAGAATTCTATGTCAACTACGAAGTACAACTTCCTTACTTTTCTACCTAAAGGTCTATTTGAATAGGTAATTTTCAAGCATCTTGGCAAGAAAATGTATATATATGGTCATATTGTTTTTTGATCCCTTACCTGGGTGTTTGCTTATGATTGAATGTGGTAGTTAGTGGGTGTTTATTTTTTAATCAACCTATGAATAAAACTAGAGTTAAATAGTAGGTGTTAAGCCAATACATCTATCTATGGGTTGCTTTGTGTTTGAAGGGTTAGCAGATGCAAATGGAGGTGCATATAAGTCATGAAGTCCATTTCTTTGGTGTCTTGGAAATGTGGAATCTTAATTATTGGAGATTTGAAATAATTTGACTTTCTGTTTTTTACTTGGACCTCTCATCCTTTTTCTTTTGTGATCACTTTTTTTTCTTGAGTGGAATGAATATTATAACTTCTACATGCAAGTTAGTCAATAATGCATTTCTTTGATAGAAGTGTAAAACAATATGTTCTTGTGGGAATGCAGTTAAAAGGAGACCTATATTACTGTTATAGCAAATGGGGTTGTATATCCTGGGTTTGTTCCGAAGGGTGTCTAAAAGTTCTTGCCTTTCTCCTCGTAGAAAAAGGATACCCTTATTACAACACTAGCAGACTCCTAGTCATGGTGATCATATATTGTTCAATGTGTGTTTTAACTGCTGTTTCAACACTTTCCATACGTATTTGGGTGTGTGTGTGTGTGTTAATATATTACATTTTTATGAAATAGATTTTTACTTATATAAAAAAAAATATTACTGGTGTAGTTTTTGCTTACTGATTAAAACAATTAATATTACTGGTATCACTATACCAGTAATATTACATGAATGGGTTGGGGTTAGTTCATTGCTTGCCTTCTGTTGATTTTTGTTTCATTTATGTTCCTGATTTTTTATCCCTTACATTCTACAGTTCAGGCGGGTAGCTAATCTCTACTTTCTTACAATCTCAATTTTATCAACAACAAAAATCAGGTATGATATTCTCAGCTTACCTTCAACTTCTTCTAAATTGGGTTGGCTTCTAGATATACCTGCATTTAAATCTCTATAAAATAATTTTGTATAGTTACGAGTTTGATGTATTTGTGTGTATCCTATTAATCTTAACAGAATAGACATATGCATAACAAAGAAAGTAGAAATTATGGGTAAGGAATAAAAATTAAGCCTAAACAGATTAGTAATTAGGAAGTTCCAATTTTCATATCTTCAGACCAATATTCACATCTAAAATATAAATTTATTTTATTGTTTCTCAGTTAAAAACAAATTTCCCTAGGTTAGGGCATTATAAAATTTATAGAGTAACCAGTGATGGAGCAATAATATCCGTAATACCTACAGAGCAGCTAGTGACCGAGATCGAATGCAATGTATAGATTCACATTAGAACAATTTATTACTTTATTTAAAAATTTCTTTATAAAACATCAAAAAACAAAAATGAAAAAAGAGGTGGTGTTTTTTTACAGATTTAAAGACCTGTAAGCACTTATAAAAAAAAATCAACCAAAAAAATAATCACAGCAACGCAACGCACAAAATTAGAAGGAAAAAAGAAACAATAAATCAAGATTTAAGAAATAGTATGAATCAACAATAGATCTCAGATTTGTGTGTATTGTCAAAAAATATTAAGAAACGAGGACACAAAGTTAATCAACACGCATTAGCTGAAAAAAAAAAAAAAAAAAAACTAGATATGAAAGATGAGCCTTCAAATTCATTAGATTTAAAAATTCCTTTCTAAAAAATCAGAAAATAAAAATAAATAGAGTTGTTGATTTTTAAAAATAAGAAAATAAAAAAAAAAAGCAACAAACCAACGCCCATTAGGCAAGAAAAAAAAAATCTTAGATTTGTATGTATTAAACAAAATAGAAACAATCACACAGAGATAATCAACATGCATTAGCTAGAAAAAAAAAGAAGAAGAAAAATAGACAAATCTAAAAGATGAGGCTTCAGATTTGTTAGATTTCAAATTTTATTTCTAAAAAATCAAAAAAGAAAAATAAACAGAGGTGTTGATTTTTATAGAGAAAAAAAACAAAAACAAAAACCAGAGCAGGAAAAGCAAACCAACAAACAGCAACAAAAACAACACAAAAAAAAAAAAAATATCTGAAAGATGAAACCTCAAATTAGTAAGATTTAAAAATAATAAAGTTGAAGAAATAAATAAATAAAAACAAACATAGATATGAGGGTGGGAAGTGTAGTGTGTGACATGTGAGAGAGCAAAAGAAAGAGAGAAAGTGTTGTGTGTGAGTGCAACTGAGTGTGTGAGGGTTAGAGAAGCAGATGGAGGTTGAAGGTTAGAGATAATCGGCAAAAAATAGAGAGAGTTGAGAGAGAGTAGGTTTGAAGGGGGAGAATATACAGAGGATTGAGAGAGAGCGAGAGAGTGGGAGAGGGAGAAGCTTCGAGAGAAAGTGGGAAAGAGAGGCAAGAAGGTGTGTGATGCGCATGAGAAAGACGGGAAAAATATGAAAGGCTATAGAGTTTAATATTTGATGTGTTTAAAAAGGGGACCGTTTAAGAACCAATTAGTTAAGAATGGACAAGAGTCATTAGGAAGCAAGTAGAATCGGCAACTTTTAAATGCAAAATAAGCAAACGTGCATTACAACGTTGCTTTCACCTAGTTTATATATATATATATATATATATATGTATATGCATGATTAAACAAAGATCAAGGAAAATAAAAAACTGCAATCTAATTTAATCATGCATGCATATCTATATATATGTATATTATTGAAGTGCAATAATTAATTAAATAGGTCAGGCAATCTGCTCAGCATGTTTGGCGCACACGTGGCCCATGCCGTGCGGGTTTTTAGTCGCTGTCGCCTACTAGAGCGTATTTGGCGACCACTCACGGCTCCGCCGGCTTCAGAGGCCTCAAATCCTCCCGATCTGCTCGACCGTCCACCTCCTTAGGTGGCGCGTGTCCTACATGCGCCGCCACCGAGGACACGCGCCGCCACCGCCTGTATTGGTTGGTTGCTACTGATTCGGCCTGGAATCCAGCTGCTATCATATGTTCCCGTTTTCCCTAACCAGAAATCTTGTAAGAGGGATCAGGGACCTCTCCAAAGATCTGCTCCAGACATTATGTGACAGTGCAACTACCATCTTCATCGCTTCCATCGGAGGAACTGCCACCTTCAGCGGTAGTTCTTTTGTTCGCTTTATTGTGAACACATTTCTGTCTTTTTATAAGACGGTATCCTATTATAAGACAGGGATAGGGACCAAGAAATTGGTCCTAATTGAACTCCACCCTCTCCACATGTATCATTATTTTGTATTGTTTTCTTTTATTTTGGGGTGATTGTTAGGGATCCCACTCTCTTCTCATGTATTATCTTTTTTCTTTTTTTTTTTTTTTTTTTTTTTTTTTTTTTTTTT
>QEOT01123978.1:56688-76361 GCA_003123785.1 Pterocarya stenoptera
AAAAAAAAAAAAAGATTTCTGGTTGAGTGATCAGACCTCTATTAGATTTCTTGCTCATTGTGGGATGGTTGACGAGGGAATGACTTTTTTGATGATATGAGCAAAGAGTTTGGGATAAAACTTGACATTCATAATTATGGGTGCATGGCAAATCTCTTGGGTTGTGCTGATTTGGAGGACCTTACTTGGGGCTTACAGAATTCATGGGTCATGCTACCCTTGGGGAAAGAGTGATTGGACATTTTATTGAACTTGAAGATCAATAAGCAGGGGACTATGTTCTTTTGAACATTTATTCCTGGGATGGCATGCAAGTGGGACAAGCTGTGGAAGTGAGGCAATTAATGCAGCAGACAGCAACCCACACGACCAACACTCACGACACCTGGCTATGGCACAATTGTTTTGAAAGGAGTACCAAAAGGGTGAGATATATGAGATGCTGAATGAGATCAATTATAAGTAACTGTTGCTGAAATCTCCTCTGAATTGCACAATTTGTGAAGAAAAAGGGAATGTACTGTTTTATCACCGTAAGAAATTTGCTATTGCTTTTGTGGTTCTTGGGCACAACAATCAGAGTGGCCAAGAATATCCGCATCTGAGTTCGATTGCCACAATTTTGCAAAGTTTCTTTCGGGGGTTTGTAACCAAGAGGTGACTATTTGAGACCGGACTCGGTCTCACTGTTACAAAAGATGCTGCTCCAGCAAATACAATTGGTAAGAACCTTTGGGTTGGAGAATCACTTTATGCAAAGCTACCACAAATGAGTTTAATGTGTTTGCTAGAGATGAAAGGGCAGGCTTGTGTTACACCAGTCCTATTCTTTGTGAATGAGACACAGAAGGATTTCCCACTTCCCAAGCATATTCATTTAACATTTAAAGTACCAAAATGGCAATAATAGGTCGATCCATTCTCTCGCACACACATTCTAACATTTGAATCAGACCATATCCTTCACGGTAAAATGAATTCAACATGAATGGAGCTGATAACAGTTATATTATACAATTCGAGTGTGCCATCTTTCTCATTTCGAGGAAAAGGTGCGGGAGGAAAAGAAAACGGAGGGATCTGAATCGGACCTAAAAGAGTTCCTTCCTGGTTTAATCCGAATTAACTGAGGTGCTGATGACAAACTTCAATATAGAGCACCAGCCATCTTATTTAAAAAATGTCAACCATTGAAGTGGTGCCAGTACGAACGATTACATTGATATAGAGTCTACAACATCAAAGTACCCACCTCTAAACTTTTCAACACCTCAAAATATTGAAGAGAGAAAACAAATCTACAAAACTGAAAGTCCTGATGCAATAATAAATCCCGCAAATAGACCAGACACTGTCACAGTCTCTAAAGCAGACGTTATAATGACGAGGTAAGGGCTTCAAAACACCCAGAATTCTTATGCAGTCACTGTTTGCTTCTGAGCAAACGCAAGCCCCTTCTCAATGCTGGCCTTCAATTCTGGCTTAAGGGTTTCCAGAGCCTTCTGCTCGTATTCACTCAGACCTTGGAGGTCGGAGGTAATCAAAGCTTCCACACCTTGCCTTCCAAGCTTAACCCTCGACGCAAAGAATGGAAGCTCAGTCAGATCTGACTGAACATAGCAGCACTCGTATACATCCCCATCTCCGTCAAGTGCACGAAGAGATGACTCAACAAATCTCGCTGCTGCATATGCCATTGATAATGTAGCAGACCCGGTACCTGCTTTTGCCTCCACAACTTCTGTCCCTGCATTTTGGATCCTTACAGTCAGCTCTTGAATTTCTTCATCAGTAAAGCTAACTGAGGGTTTTGTCTTTGATAGCAGGGGTAGAATAGTTATCCCCGAATGTCCTCCCACAACTGGGACATCAACATCAATCAGCTTTAGGTTCTTCTTCTGAGCAACAAATGTGTTTGCCCTCACAACATCCAGTGTAGTGACACCAAAGAGCTTCTTTGGGTCATATACACCCTTCTGCTTCAGAACTTCCGCCGCAATAGGCACTGTTGAGTTAACTGGATTACTGATAATGTGGATGAAGGCATCGGGGCAGTTATCGGCAACAGCCTCAATCAAGTTCCTAACTATGCCAGCATTGATGTTGAAGAGGTCATCACGAGTCATACCAGGTTTCCTTGGAACCCCAGCAGGTATGACAACGACATTTGCGCCTTTCAAGCAATTGGCTAATTCAGAAGGTCCAGTGAAGTCCAGAACTTGCGAAGGCGTGTTGCAGTGACTGAGATCAGCTGCAACTCCCTTGACATTTGCTATATCATAAAGGTTCAAGGCAGAAACCAATGGAGACATTTTGATAAGAAGTGCCAAGGGCTGACCTATCCCTCCAGCAGCTCCAAGAACTGCCACTTTGAAAATTGCCTGGGGCTGCAGGTGATACTGAGAACTCTGATTTTCCTTCTGGGCCTTCGGGGCAAAAGAGCCTCGAAGAGCGGCACTGGTTTCCTTGCTTAAGAAGGAGGACTCCGACTCACATGTCACAGATATTGCAGCCTTGAGGCCACTGAAACTCTTTAGCTGGTTCTGGGAGTTAAACCTCACACCAAAAGGCTTTGATTGAGGAAGTGAGCCTGCTTTGCAGCCAAGGGAGACATTTGTTCCAATTGAAAAGGTAGCTGCTGACGTTGCTGCCATTTCAAACTGTGTAAAACAGCAAGAGTATAAGGGCCTTATCCATTGACAATACGCAAGAGCACTTAATAATCACTCGAGCTTCATAAATACTATCCATTTTGCTTTCAAATTGATCTAATCAAAGAACTTAAGCTGCGGTACTTCCTACTAGGTTGAAATACATTAGAATCTTCAAATTAAAAAATGAAAGAAATTTATATAAAAAAAAAAAAAAACTTTTTTTTGATAAGTAAATGGCTAGATAAAAAAATAAACTAAACCCAATGAGCATGTAATTCTGTTTCCACAAATTCTTTCAACCAGCATCATTCCAATGTTCAGCATGTAAGTGTAGTCAATCAAAATTACTGATCTTAAACAGAAACTCCACAGACATGTACTTTAAGTTCACTGAGAAGAGTTTAGAAAATGATAGCTTCTGCTTTCTCAAGAACATTAAGTTCACAAGAAATCTATATGAGCTGTTATACACTTTCAAATAGATTTATTCTTCAAATAAAGAAAAATTTATAAATCCCTGCTATGAGCCTATGAGAAGACTTAGGAAGTTAGGTTCAATTCTGAATTTCATTACATAGAAAATCTACCAAGCATTATGCTATCAATATGAACCTACAAGTATCGGATTTCATAAATTCACAAAAAACAGTGAATTGGAAAAAATTACACGGAACTCACAGTCAAGGATGAAATTCTTGATGCAAAAGCTTCAAAATTTGGAAGGCAAACCTATCCTAGAATAGTGTTGCTTCAAAAGGATTGCAAATCACACAATAACGTCAATACTTCCTAATATGATAAGGCAAGAAACCCATCGCATTTTTTGTTTTTCTTTTGTTGTCATTATCTTGCATATTGATAAACTAAAAGATTAAAAATAATCGTAAATCTTTCATTCACAAACAAGGGACTGACTCGAAAACGTAAACCAAAAAATTTGCCGCAACTAGCATCCCCAGATCCGGAGATTCTCAGATTCAAACAAACCCACATATACGCCATACAAATAACAAGCTCGAGATCTTACACATGATAATTAGCAAATGAATAAACAGAAAACCAAATAAATCAGACAATAAATCTTAGGGAAACGAAAATAGAAGAGGAAAGTGAAAGAGGGAGGGATAGATAACCTGGAGACGAGGAACGGATGCCAAAGGAAGAATTGAAATGAGAGGAGGTTTGGGGGTGGGAGACAGAGATGCTACGAGCTTCGTAATTTATAAGGGTTTTAGTTCGGGAACTCCGTCCCGTGGCTTTGGGGGAATCCCTGCCTTTTGTCAACGCTAAAATCTTCAAACCGAATATCCATTCTTGGCTTGTAATAAGATTATTTATTTATTTATTTATAAGTATGCAATAATATTTCTTATATATATATATTTAAAAATAATATATTCTTATTATCTTATTATGTGACATTAGATGATAAAATTTATAAGTAAAATACAATAAATAATCTCTAATCATCTATGATTACGGTATGAGAACAAAAAATTATAAAAAAAATAAAAAAAAATAAAAATTTAAAGATAGTTATATTTTCTTTGATCAAATAGTAACCATATATTAGTTTAAATATACATTACAATCAATTTATTTGATCCCGTAGAATTAAGGTGGAAATATATATAAAATGATATAAAAAGGGTAATGATATGCTCGCAATAATTTTATAACAAGTTTATAATTTATTCTATTAAAAATAATTTTAATTTTAGATAATTATCCTCAATTTTAAATAGAATCATAAAAGAATTGTAAAATACTTGTTATTTTATCATTTTTAAAATTAATATTGATCAATTGCAAGGAGTCAATACTCGTAGGTGCGCATGAGAAAAAGTACATACTTTAATAAATCCATCTTTATACCAACTTTTGAAATAAAGAGAAATACAAAAAGGAAAAAACATATTTATACTATACTCTAATTTTATTTTACTTTAATAAAGAGAAATACAAAAAGAAAAAACTAAAAACACTTTCATAAATTAAAATAAAAAAAAAATCTGAAATAATTTGTTTTCCTCTAAATACTGCCTCCATCACATTTTCAAACCCTAATAAAAACATCTCTAAAAAGGTTTTTCAATCCAAGCATAAAGAAATAGTCAGGAAACAATGCCTATGCTACAAAATTTCATCACACAGGTTGCATTTATCCTTCCCTTTTCAAAAGGCTTAGAAGGCAAGTGAGGAAGAAAAGAATCAAATTTAAAGCTCATAACTTTGTCTTACAAACAAATTATTATCTTTTAAAAAGGAAAAATAAAAAAACATAAAAAAGAAAAGAAAAAACAGGATACCACCTAACCTGACCTACCTCTCCCCGATCCTTTTACTTTTCTCACAAACAATAATGCTACAAATATAACCGCATTCTACTGTATAGTCTAGTTTGGAATCCAAATTCATCTCAATTCATCATTATAATTTTTTTAAATTTTAACATAAAATATAATAAGCAATTTAATTTTTTTTAATTTTAAAATAATAATAATATTAAAAAATAATATTCTAACAATATTTTATCATCTCAATTAAACTCAGTTCAACATCTAAATATAACCTAAATGTATTATTTTTATCACCCTTAAATCTTTTTTTTTTTTAATTTTAAAATTCAGAGGTTAACAGACAATATATACTTGTCATAATTGGATAGATGTGGGATACGAGTGTAGTATGTAAAATTTTCCACCTGGAAATAGAATTTGCAACGTTCCTTCATGCCTCTTTTCTTACTCAATGCTTCCTTGCCCTCGTGGGTTTTTGATATCTGAGTAGCAACACAAATAAATTATGGTTAATAAATTAAAAGGACCCAATGCCATTATATATGCTTCCATACTTTTTATATTTGGTAGACACGTAGTAGCTAGGGGTGCTACCCGCCCCATACAGGGTGGGGTAGCCCCCTCCCCCGCATGGGTGGGGGGAGTATATTTCATTCTCACACCCCACCCCCGCATGAATGGAGGGAGTATATTTCATTCTCACACCCCGCCCCCGCATGGGGGAGCGGCGTATCCAGTCCCGCACAGCGGGGTGCGGGTGGAGGGGTTAGTCCACCCGCCCCCTGCCCCTACTGGGCCTTTGGCCCAGAAATGATTTCTGGGCCATTTTTTTCTCTGAAACTACTGAAATGAGCCCAAAATGGTCCAGTCTTGAGCCCATAAAATTAGAAGTAAAAAAAAAAAAAAAAAGAAGCTAAAAAATCATATTAAAAAAATAAAATTACATGAATAAAAAATATATATACATGATACAAATTTACACTACTACATACTATTAGTCTACTACTTAAGAAACTAATAATAATAACTAAGCTATTACAAATTTACAAAATTGAAAGGCTAAACAATTACAAAATTACAAACATAGTTACATAAGTGTTCAAGTGACATTGTATCAGTATTATAAATCATTGAATACATCATTACATAATTTGATAATTCAGATTTGAGGCTTGAGCAGTGAGCACATATTTATATTGCAGCGGAGGTAGACGTCGTCTGACTCTGAGTAGTCTCATGTGTTGCTACAAGTTACAACAATAAACACTAAAATTAATGCTGATAAAATCGAAATGAATATAAATAAATCAAAATCTATTAAAATAAAAACAACAATTACCAGGTGTTCCAGATCCAGACTGATCACCACCCTCCTCCTCATTGGTCTCTTTAAAATCCAAAACATTCGGAATATAAATATAATTTCCCATCGTCCAATTCTGTGTGCATATCAGTACCTCCATAGTTGAAGGAGACAATGAACTACGGAAATGATCCAATATGCGCCCTCCGGTACTGAAAGCTGACTCTGAGGCAACGGCGCTAATAGGGATTGTCAAGATACAACAAGCTATCTCAGAAAGGATGGGATATTTTTTTGTTGCCGCCTTCCACCATACCAATATATCAAAATTGTCATCATCTTGAATAAGATCCCCTGACAAATAATTGTCTAACTCCAAAATCACCTCCATAGATTGACGGACTAGTGTGGGATTATGTGCAAGGGTCTTAGTCCACGCTAATCTACTCTTATTTGCTGGCCTGGTGTCTGAAGGAGGCTTTGGGGTAGTGTAGGTGTAGTAGATGCAGTACCACCCTTAAATGTATTAAACTCATCATACAATTTAGTAAGGGTATCTCGGGTCATATCACCAATAAGATCCGCCCATGCCTGATCATGCACAAGTCCCAAACTATATAACATGCCTGAAATTTTCAAACGAGAATCAAGAATAACAACCACATATAACAAAATATTCAATCTAGTCAAATCTCCCCAATACTTGTCATATTTGACCCTCATAGTCAATGCCATCTCCCTCATCCTTATATTGGAATCCTTACACATGTCTAATTCTTCTTTTACACTATCTATTTGTTGACAAAACTCATGGGATGCAGGGTACAAGAAACCATATAACTTCAATGTGACATCATGAAAAAGTCCCAGAAAATCAACAAAAGTAGAAACTACCTCCCAATCATCATCATTAGGCTTTCCTAAGCCCCCATGCTCATCAAAATATTTGACATATTGAATTTTTTCATCCCCTAATAACTGAAAGGCTGCCTTATATTCTTGGGCCGCCTCTAACATCAAATAGGTTGAGTTTCATCTGGTAGGAACATCAGTACAAAGACCCTTGAATTTCTCTAATCTAGAAGGAGAAGACCTCACAAATTTCATAGCTATTCTAACTCGTGCAACCGAGTTATCAACATCTTTCAACCCCTCAGTAACAATTATATTCAAGATATGTGCAGCATATTTAACATGCACATATTCACCACCCAAGAATGTTTTATTTGCCTCTCTAAGATAAGTTTTCAGATATCCCAAGGCGACATCATTAGACCAGGCATTATCAACGAAAACTGTCAAAACCCGTGTTAACCTCCATTCCTTTATTGCAGCCTCCAAGGCCTTTCCAATAGTCTCACCTTTGTGATCAACTATTGGACAAAACTTAATAATTTTTTTGTGGAGAATCCAATCAGAATCAACAAAATGGGCAGTCAAAAATATATAATTGAAATTTTAAACAGAAGTCCAAGTGTTGATAGTGAGGCCAACAATCAAACCCACCAATTGGCACCTCAAAACATCTTTATCTTTTATGTATATCTTTTTAATATATTTTGCCATAGTGTGGCGAGAAGGAAGCGAACATCTAGGTTCTAATTCTCCAATAAGTTCCTTAAACCTTATCCCCTCTACAAACTGAAAAGGTAGCTCGTCTATGATACCCATACGAGCTACCTTCCTTATACACTCATCGGGATTATACTTCGTAAACCCCTTTAACATTGGACCCCCACTACTCCTATCCGCCATATTTTTTAGTCCAACTTCTAGTCTAGATTGACTTTTCTCTAATAAGGATCTTAATATTGGACTTTTCTTGCATTGTTTCTCTAAATGGACCTTTAACTGGGATGTACCATGTTTCCTATAGTGACATCCATATATTTTTTCACAGTAATTACATTTAGCTTGGGGGTTATTGGGGTCACTACCCTCTAGTTTGGTAAAGTGAGACCAAACTACGGATACAGGTTTCTTGCTCTGTGTCGATGGGGGCATGGGGGCGGGGCAAGGTGTACTCTTGGGGTTTGGAGTAGGCTCAGTAAGGACCAATTCTGGGGCAGGGGTAGGGATACTAGTAGGGGTAGGAGAGCTATCACTGTAATCCCTTTAAGAAGACATCCCTAATTTTTCAACACAATAAAAATTATAAAATTAAGTAAGGCCCAATGTAGAGCGAACACAACACATAAAAAAAACGTAATAATACACCAAACAATTTTAAAAAATATTTTTATTTATTTAGGGGTTTCAATTTAAACCCCTAAATTTCAATTAAAATTTTGAAGGGGTTTGAAACCCCTAAATTAATTTATTTAGGGGTTTCAGATTGAACCCCTAAATCAATAGGGGTTTCAATTGAAACCCCTAAACAAAATTAGGGTTTCAGATTGAACCCATAAATCAATTTAGGGGTTCAATCCGAAACCCTAAATAAATTGATTTAGGGGTTTAGACTTCATTTAGGGTTTCGGATTTGGACCCTAAACTAATTGAGGGTTCCAAATCCGAAACCCTACAAAGTACAAACACGAAACAACGACAAAAAATTCTAAAACACAGTGAAAACACATGCACTAGCCAGAATCCACAGCACACAATTTCACAATCATTCCCATCCTCCATCTCTGATTCAATCCATCCTTCCTCCAATCTCCAATCCAAAACTCAAAAAAAAAAAAAAAAAAAAATAGTCTTGGACTCCGGAGTAAGGACTAGGAGTCTTATCTTTGGAGTTTGGAGTTTAGCGCAGCAAATTTTCAAATGTGCGATGCTACTGCTCGTGCAGTCATGCGAGAGAGAGAGAGAGAGAGAGAGAGAGAGAAGAGATCGAGAGACTTAGAGGGAGACTGAGGTCTGAGAGAGCGTGAGAGATAGAGTGCGCCTGAGAGACTGATTGAAAGACGAGGCTTAGAGAAGAAGAAAGTGAGGGGGGTAACGGGGGTTATAATATTAGTGAAACGGTGCCGTTTCATTAATAAGGAGTTTTTTTTTAAATATATAATATTCATATGGGGCAGGGGAAACACGGAGTGGGGCCTAGCCCCATCCGCCCCCCGCCCCCTGTTGTCTTTAGGGGTGCGGGCGGGGCCACCCACACCCCGCTTAGGTGGGCCGGATCCCCCGCCCCGCTTGGGCGGGGGCGGGGCGGTGCAGCGGGGTGCGGGGCCTCGTTGCCCACCCCTGGTAGTAGCAGCCTAGCAGGTACACAAAACCAAACAATCTCATCTCATATAATAATTATAATTTTTTCAAATTTTCACACAAAATATAATAAACAATTCAACTTTTTCAAATCTCAAAACAAAAATAATATTATAATTTATATTATAACAATATTTTATTCAAATTTCAACAACATATCTCATTTTCTCTCATTTGAATTGCGTAACCAAACGAGACCTTAATATAGACACCTTGTCCATCATAAAAGCTACTAACAAATAACAAAAATTGCCTTCCTGGTAATTTTTTTTTTCTTTTTTCTTTTTGCTGTTGAAAGTATCAATAAATTTATCAAAAAATACTATTAATCATCTTTCTAATATCATCATTTTGATATGATATCAAATGATTGTTAGATGAGTAGTGTTACATATATTTATAACTTTTACTTATACTTTTATTTATAAGACTTATTTTATCAGTTTTGTTTTAAAATTTAAAATTTAAAATTTAAATTTCAAATTTCATATTTCCAGTATATTAATAACTGACATAGGAAAAAGTAAGTTTTTCTTTAATTACAAATAGCATTTTTCTTGTTAGTTTTCTAATCTTTCATTCGATGCCACGTAAAAGGATCCCAAATGGATGACAGCAAAGGAAAGGGCAAGATACCGTTAAAGATAGTTATAAGCATATGCAAGGCATTCTGCATTTATTTACTGCATGTTGCCTAAAGTTCTATAGAACATCACTGTAGGCATGGTATTACATCGATGCACTCTCTATATAACTTACACATCATAAGTGGTGAACATCTGAACTTAACTTGAAATGCAGATTGATTTCCTGGGTACAAAGAAACTGTCATCATACTGAAGTACTAACAAATTTAAAGACAGATATCTCACTAAAATTGATTTATTTCATACGCTAAGCTTGTCCATCTCCCTCCCAAGTGCATTAGCCCTCAGCAAGCTCCCAATGATATTCACAGCCAACTTCAAGTCCTGCAGAGGATTCCCAGGCGACACTGTCTTGTACAAGTAGCTATCAAAAGTCATCTTCTGCACATATTCATCTGCACACATCTCCACGAAGGCTTCCCTTGCCGGGTTCGACCTGTAGAACACCTTCTGCAACACATCCAGCACCTTGTATGTTGGCCAGTAAGTCTTGTCCCACTTCTTCAAATACTTCCTCAAGTCCCCCTCATCCACCATCCTCTTCCCATTCTCTGACCCTTCAATAATAGTCTCAGCACACATCCTCCCACTCTTTGCAGCAAAATAGATACCTTCACCAGAGCATTTCGTCACGTAACCGGCTGCATCTCCTACCAAAGCCACCCTTCCTAATAACCTGCGCGGGCGGGGGTGTTCGGGAATTGGGTGTGCCTCAACTCGTATTAGCTTACCACCCAAAATCTTGTCCTTGGCTCTGTTCCTTGTTGCAAGTTGGAACTTCTTGATGTCTCTTTTGTGGGTTACAGTGCCGGTGCCAACAGCCACATGATCGCACTTGGGGAACACCCAACCATAGAAGTCGGGTGAAACATCATCTCCCACATACACCTCGGCAAGGTTCTCATAGTATACCATTTTATCATAAGGGATTTTGATCCTCTCCTGCAGTCAGAGAGACATGAGGAATAAACCAGCAAAAATTAGCCAAACTTCCCATTCCTAAAACTCCCATCCAAAGCATTACCATGTTAAAAACTTTCGAATGTCTTAACATCCAATAATTTCTTAGCACATATTCATTTATCTATGACTATGATGCTGCCATTGATCGAGACCCAAACAAATCAAACAAATTTTGAAATTGGACAACACAAATCCTATATTATTCAGACAGATAAACAAAGAGAAAACCTTCTAGTCGGTACATCTGAAGTAGGCTTGAGAACAGCCTCCAATATAATAAAACCACGTAGCCCACCCCATTACTGAAGGAATAGTCATCCACCGCACTGAACCTCGTCTCTCTCTCTTCGAAAACGCACTGAACCTCCTCTCTCTCTCTCTCTTCGGTAACGCAGAAGTTGTTCTCTCTCTTCGAAAATGCGAACCTCTTCTCTCTCTCTTCGAAATCGCACAGAGGTCAACTCTCCCTCTTTCTCTTCTTTCTCTCCCAATCACACCGAATAGCTCGTCTCTCTCTCTCTCATCAAATACCCATCGACGCCAGCCAGCCCAAGAGTGGTACGTATTGCGTTGGTTTTTTTTTATATATAATGTTTATCTAGCATCGGTTTGGACTAAGATAGGATCTGAGATAAATTTGGTGTGGATTATTGCTTGAAATGGGTGGACTGAGATAGGATTTGAGATGGATGTTTGTTGTGAATCTGGGTGGATTTTGTATCGTTTGTGATAAGGGAACCAATGAACAAACAAAAAATGGGGTTATAAAAGCAAACCATGGAGGATGACGGTGGTGGTTGGTGGCTGCATCGAGTTGGTGGCTCTGTTAGGCTGGTGGCAGCGTTTGGTGGCAGCAACGTTTGGATGGGTGTGGGAACGTGTGGCTGGGTGAGGTGAAATACCGAGGGAAAAAGGAACGTGTGGTTGGGTGAAGTGAAATACAGAGGGAAAAAAATGTTTAGGAGTTTTTGGGAAAAATTCTGATGGGGTAATCCTCATACAAGGCTTTAGTATATTAATGACGTGGCAATTTCTAATTTGAGATTGGTTTTCCCACAAAAATGGACGGTACCGCTCCAAAGCGGTTCTGATAAACAAATACTATATTATCCCAAACACATTTACAAATCTTAAGGCCCCGCTTGGATACACAAATGAGATGAGATGAGATGAGATGTTTTGAATAGTTGTTAAATAAAATATTAGTAGAGTATATTTTTTAGTATTATTTTTATGTTGAAATTTGAAAAAGTTGAATTGTTTATTATATTTTTGTATGAAAATTTGAAAAAGTTGTAATGATTGAGATGAGATGAGATAGTAGTTTTATGTAAACAAACGGACCTAAGTTAACAAACTTTGTTTTTTTTTTTCCCATAACATTAGTCATGCATTACCTGAAATGCGATGGCGTACTCGTAATCACCAGCACCAATGCCCTTGGCGACACGAGAATTAGCCCCATCGGCGCCGATCACCGCATCCACCTCCAACGTCCGCTTCTCCCCGACCCCACCGGCTTTCCCGTCGTACCCTGTGTAATGCAGCACGTATGGAGAAACTCCATCTCTCGGCACGTCCATCTTTAGAAACAACCCATTGATGACCTGGGCACCACTCGCCCTGGCCCGGTCCCAAAGGTACCCGTCCAGGACCTCTCGCCGTACCATTCCTATGTACTCATGGGGCTTCAGGTTGTGCCCGACTTGGACGGCAACATTCGAGGGAGATATCATCTTCATCCGGGTGACCCGGCGGTCAATGATGTCCAATGGGAGGTCGAATTCCCCTACCATGCAAAGCGGTATGGCTCCGCCACAGGGCTTGCAGTTGTCTATCTTACGTTCGATTAGGTACGTCTCCACACCGCCTTTGGCAAGGGTATCGGCAGCAGCCCCTCCGGCTGGTCCACCACCGATAACCGCCACCCGGAGGTTTCGATTGGTTAGTTTCGGAGCGGACTTAGAGGCAATGACACGTAGTTTTTTGGGATTTATCGAGCTGGGTTTCGCTTGGGAAGTCGAATGAGGCTTCTCCAAAGAGGCTTGACGGAGGCCAACAAAGGATTTCAGAGCAATGGAAGTCATTTTGGCCGGAGTTGGAGCCGAAACAATGAGAGTGATTCAGTGAAGACTGAAGAGTTGGGTTTTTGTTGGGAGTTGCTAGAACTTCAGCCTTGTATTTATTGATATCTCACAGCAATGCCTACTAATATATATAAAAAAAAAAAGTCTCCGCAACTTCTTACTATTCACATAATTTTTATATATTATATATATATATTTTGTTATCAAATTTTTATTATAAGAATAGTGAATAAAAAATTTAAAATAGTTTAAAAAGAATAAATTCAAAAAAAAAAATTTAAAAAATTTAAAAATTTAAAAAAATTTAAAATATAGAGAGTGGTAGAGATTGTGTTACAAAACTCTAACCGTAATTTGCTTGGGGTGCATGCATGGCTTGAACAGGAGTGATGGATATGAGACTGTTTGGGCAGTTGGATGGTGGAAATGGACGGATGTAAATTGATGAGTATAATGATCAGATAAGATTTT
Organism: Pterocarya stenoptera; assembly: GCA_003123785.1. NCBI lineage: Eukaryota > Viridiplantae > Streptophyta > Magnoliopsida > Fagales > Juglandaceae > Pterocarya > Pterocarya stenoptera. The sequence goes on from QEOT01123978.1 coordinate 70,324, forward strand.
TTGCTTGATGTCTGACTGCCTGTTCTTATCATAGCGTTAAGCAGTTATTGATTAGCGAATCTGACGTAAATCTACCAAGTTTGTATATTGTTAATGAAGGAGGCATTAAATGGGCGAATCTGAAGTAAATCTACCTAGTTTGTATATTATTAAGAGTCATGCTAGGCAGCGGGTGTGTCACCTACAATAAATTTATTATTATTATTATTATTATTATATATTTTTAATATATTTAAATATTTTTAAATAATAAAAAATATATCAATATACTAATTAAAACCATTTTCTTAATTATTAAGTAAAAAAATTAAAAAAAAAAATTAAATACTTAAGCGGTTAAAATGAGGAGGTAAACACACACGACATACTAACATTTTGCTATTATTAATCAAGGATTTGAGAGGCATTAAATAAGGGGAAAACTCAAGGCCGATTAGGTATAAAACTCATTTTTACACCAACCTAAATTAACCTCCCTGTGTCTAATTTCCCAATTATTTCCCCTCGTGGAGTTTCTCTCTCTCTCTCTCTCTCTCTGTGACTCGAGGCTTCGCACGGTTGTTTCGGGTTGCCGTCTCGCTACCTCCTCGCCGCTGCTTGTGAGTTTGTGTTTCAGTATTTTAGGCTCCACCGATCTCTCTCTCTCTCTCTCCAACTGCTGCTCAGTTTTCTGGGTATAATATCGTTTTCATAGAACCGACTGACATCATTTATCTTGACGTACTTACCCTTGACTCTTGAGTCCATAGAACCGAGTGACTGCATTCCATATGGAGTCCATGTATATAAAGTTCTGAGCTCAGTATTTGAGCCCCAAAAAAGAGAGAAAAGAAAAGTCATTAAAATCTCTATCATTGTGTGGCTTTCATTTTCAGCACATGAGCCTTTGTTTGACATTGAAACTGCTCAACCACTACCAGACTTAGATCAGAGACTACTTCATCACAATTTCTCCAAAAAGTCCAGACGTTTTGGTGATCACATTGACAGAAGTTTACTGCAAGTTTATTAATTTTGCAGTTGGAGATTATCTTCCACCTAACGCTTTCTCAACCAAATTGCATTATTTCTGTGATGGTAGAAGTTGGCCCAAATTATCAGACACACCTCTGATCTATGCATCCAAGTTGGATAATCCAACCCATTTATATATATACATGTGTATATAGTTATATATAAATATATATATATATATAAGATGATCATGATCAGCCATTTTTAATGCAGTGCATGCCTGTCCCCACCATGAAAATATCTTCTATATATATACATCTTTATTCTTGCAGTACCTAGCTAGCTAGCTAGCTGCATATATGCATATATATATATATATATAATTGCAATTACATGCACTAGCGAATCCAATCAAACACATAAAGATGCATTGAACAACAAAGGTACGGAGGAGGAGGAAAAGCATAAATTCTATTCCTTTAATAAGGATGGAGGGAGTCAATACACGAGACAAGTCAATACAAAAGTACTAATTATGATCTTCTGTTATATATGAATTAGGATATATACAATATTCTTTTTAAAGTGGTTTCCAACACTAGACATTAATGTCTCTCAGTACTAAATATAATCTTGAAAGACCAGACCAAAAGAAATTGCAGCAATATATATATATATATATATATTTATATCTATATATAGGCTCCTTCACCCATCTCTTTTTCGTTTTACCTCTTTTGTACATATATTTTTTGAGTCTCTTTCTGAGGGAGGGGGCTTTTGAATAATGCAGGTGAGACACTGTTCATATATATATATATACATTTTGGTTTTGGCTTAATTATATGCAGGTGTGTATATATATATATATGTGTGCGCACGCGCGCACTACGTGCATGGTTTGGCCGCATTGATCTTGATTAATTAAGTAGAAAGCAATATTGCCTAGTGGCCAATTGGGGTAATTGATAGTTTTTGTAAGGTGTGTATCAAATGTGTTTGTTGTTAGACAAAGATACTTAAAGTTAATCATAGGACTGACCGATAATCATATAATTAATTAAGTGCTATGGATGTAAGCCTTGGGGTCAAGTGGAGACCACAATGATTTGAGTACTATTGCATTAATTTGCACATTTGACATAAAGATAGGTCAAATATATACCGAGCCTCATGACTCAAAGCAACCTTAGCATAATCCCATGAATTAGACATCTCTTTTATGAGAATTAAGATGTCGGTTGGTGGTACTCTNAACCTAGCTTTCAAGGGCACACGTAGGAAGCATTCTTCTTCTACTTTTTTTACTGGTTTGTCTTTTATATAAATATATATATGTAGATTTATCCTACTAATTAGCACGACTAAGGCCAGCAGCTTGCAACTCAAAGTTCATGCGGCCCGTATCAATCCTCCATGTTACAATTCAAACACACACACACACACATATAAATGAATTATTAGATAATTTCAAAGAATCAACATGCATGCAGTAAAATTAATATTTATATTAACAATTATATATAATAATGCAACATTTTGTGATAGTACTGTGATAGGATGGAAATTAACAAGCTGGCTGTTATCCACGATAAGATTCTAGCTAAACGTACATGATGCATACATACATATATGTATGAAAAACTCTACTCATCATCTCTATACCATAATCATACCACACACCACACATGATTTTTTTTATTTTTTTTCTTAATAAGTATGTGATGTAATTAATTCTCTACAAGAAAAGTGGCATTTTCGACTACTTTTATTTCCAGCGACATAAATATTGTCACAAAAAAGCTATTTTACTGTTTGGGTTTAACTTTTGTGTCAACCAGAAAAATCGCCACAGTAATTGGATATTTCCGGCGATTTTTATGCGCCGGAAAAGATATGGTCAAAATATTGCCGTAATAAACTTTTTTTGTAACTGATCTCTATATTCCTTATCTTTAAGGGCATGCATGCCAATACACACATGAGGAATAGGTCTCAGTGCTGCTTTTTTTCTGTGAATTTGTTCTATATATGGCGTTACAAACTATGGCACATGCATGATGCATGCCTTTTTGTCCCAATTTAAATTTGTAAAGTTTTGGCCATTTTAGCTGGCCAGCAATGAAGCCTAGCTAGCTTGGCTGATCTTTTATTTGAGTGTAGTAATGAGATATTTGAACATTGATTATTAATGTTCCATTAACAAAGTTTGGAATGATTAAAAAGTAGGACCAAATTAATTAAGTTATAGAATAGGTTAAATATTTTAAACTATGAACTATATATTAAAAAAAAAATGCTTCATCAAGGAGGAGGAGCATGACTAGTCCCAGAAATGGTATTCAAGTAGAATCATTTACAGCATGCCTAAAGATAAATAAATAAATGTGTGTGAACATCTTTCAATGCAAGGAATTCTAGGTGCAGTACTTTTATTAGCCAGTCAAGAGGTTGCGGCAAATAAAAATCACCAAGCCCATTAATACGAATTAACCTTAGCTTGCCTAATTGAAGGATTTAAGAACAATTTATAAATAAACAAAGTAAATTAATGCATCCTCTCTTCTTCCTGATCTTCTCGTCTCCATGTAATTCTTTGTCTCTAGCTTCTCAATTATATATGTTCCTTAATTTTCACCAAGTTTTCTCATTTTGATCAGTGTATAGAAGGTTAATTTGTCATTGTTCGGGTTATATATGCTAGCTATAGTCTCTGTTTTGGATACAAATACAACCACCAGCTCATGATTCTTAGATCGTTGTGTTCTTTCATCGATCTAGTGAGTTTATCAAAGTTGTTGGAGTACTTATAGTAGTGCAGTGGACGAATTTGTGCTTATAAGAGTGATCACGCTAGTTCTATTAATTACTTTCAAGATTTCAGTGATCTTGGTATTTGTTACAATTGATAGGATAATTGAATTGAACCTTTAAACTGGTCATATTCATTTTTAACACCCACTAACCCCTCTCGAATTATATAATATTTGCATATGTATTGTTATGAACGTGTTTCACTGCCACCAGTACCTCACGATCACCTGCAACCAAAGTGTAGAGAGCTCGGGAGTTTGAGGGAACGCCTCAGATGCCTAAGTCAGTAATTTGTAGATTATAATAATAAACATCATAATCCCCCATACTTACCTGGGTCTTTCTCCTTATATAGAGTTCCATGTATTATTTTTGCTCCTTTATCGGATTAATGGTTATCCTAAATTTGAATTCAACCTTAAAGATGAGGATTCACCTTTTAACAAATCCGAATGATAACCTCTTTTATCTTCTGCCCTCGACTAGATAGTTATCCATTTTATATGGGCTATGGACCGAGTTTCCTCGATATTGGGCCGGGTTACTTGGTATTGGGCGGGGCTATTCAGTAATACTGTAGTCTTTGGTCCTAGGCAAGGGGGCCCAGTCCACCTTAGGTGTTAACCGGTCGGGATGCCCTCTCCATGTACCATTAAAGTTTTAGAGTTATTGATTCTTTAAATATGGAATGTAGTGGATTGAATATGCATGAAATTCCTGAAAATTGACATTTTATTGGCCAAATATACTTCATCCTACATTTTTCTATTCTTACTTACATTTGCTAGTGCTACATGATATATCTTAAGTGGCTCACATTTAAGAAGTTGATATATGAAACCACTTAAAATGTATCGTAACAACAAGTCTGACCGGAGATCAAAACAGTCTGAGATGAAAAGTAGTATTGTTGACTTCGAAATACACAATATTTGAAAACTTCACATTAAAAAAATACGAATAGCAGAATTTTTTATTACTTCATATAGTTTTAGGCAATGGTTATGGCATATAAAATAATGGCTGGAGCTGAACCAGCAGCCTGGGCCAAAATGAGTGCCATGAAGATCTAATCGTAACAATATTCTCTCCATCGGCAAGATTCACATGCATGCATGCATATATGGACCCGCCACTTAATTTTGTAGTCATTCACTTAATTAAAGCCCCACTTGTCATACACTAGAATGACGTCTTCCCACCCTGCATTGTAAACATCAAAATAGAATATATATATATATAGATATATATATATCTACTACTCTATTAACCAATGAAAGCTCCCGAGTGAAAATCGTATCTATAGTACTATGCATGTTGTGGCATATATTGTTAAAAGTTACAAGCTTTTGTGGTGTTCGGACTTCGGAGACCTAGAAGAGTTCATTTGTCCGATCGAGGGGCATAATTAAAGAAACCCATCCATGGTTGGTGCTTAATTTTCATTATATTGAACCGCGAGCTTTCTGGGGTTTGGAATTCACTAGAGTTGGCTTCTAGATTGGGGGTTTTGGCATACTGCTGCTGACAAGCTCACCCCAAAGCTTTATGTGCGCAGTTCTCATGGGCTGCCCCACCCAGATAGTATTTTTATTGTGAAATCTTATGAATTGCGTGACACTACGAATTAGCCAATAGCCACTTTTTTTGTGAATCAACAATATCATCGATCTTTGTAATTTTGAAGTTTCCTTACGCTGGTATTCTATATATTTCGATTGTTTGAGATGATATAGTGGGCAGAGGGTTAACTGTAGTTTATTGTTTGGAAGAGTTTGGAGCTTGGTTTTTAGTGCAACAAAAATCATCCAAAATGAATTCCCGGCACTTATTTCCACCATACTCCTTGTGCAATTCAAGAAGTGGGATTTCATTTTCATCGAATCCTCCAGCACGAGAAGATCGTATGGCTAAATCCTTCCTCTTCCCTTCCATTCGCAGCCCCAGCCCCCTTTTTGAGCTTTCTTCCATTCTCAGCTGTCTTTTGTTCGTTGGATCATTCTCAGCCGCCTTTCGTTCGTCATCCAACATGATTATGACGAGATCAACTCATCTCACGCAGTGGATCAACTCATCTCACGTAGCCGATTTCCCCATCCCCTCCCTCTCGTGCAACGCCTTTTCCCCACCCCTCCTAGGGGTGCTACCCGCCCCTTACGAGGCACATGTGCAGGGGGTGGGGTTTTCCATCTTGGCACCCGCCCCCAGTGTGCAGGGGCGAGGTACCCCGTCCGGGTACCAGGGTGTGGGGGTGGACACCCCAGCTGTCC
>QEOT01123978.1:100493-113579 GCA_003123785.1 Pterocarya stenoptera
ATGTGGGCGGACTTGGTATTCAGGATCTCAATGAGGTCCAAAACTCTTTACTTATGAAGTTCGCATGGAAATTAATTAAAGGTGGTACGATGTGGTTGAATTTTTTTACCACCTAGTACATTGGCAATTCCCATATTTATTTGGTGATGTCTTTGGAGAAGGGATCTTGGAAGGGTGTCATGCGCCTTATGTCGAGTGTTCATTGTAATTCGAAATGGCTCATCCGCTGTGTACAGGTAAGTTTTTGGAAGGATAATTGGCTGGGAGATGGTCCGTTGATAGAGCAAAATCCAGTGATAGGTAAGACTTGAAGGTGCATGAGGTCATGGATGTAACAGGTCCGAATCTTGAATTCATTCGTGAACTTGTTTATGAAGTAGTGGTGGAAAAAATTAGAAAGTATGGTTTTCAGCAGTGTCAGGGTCTAGATGGTTGTGTCTGGAAGCACTCGATTGATGGTGAGTTTACTACAGAATTAGCTTGGCAGATATCTAGACATCATGGTCCAATGTCTACATGGAAGAAATGGCTATGGCAGGATTTTGTCTTGAAAAAGATGTCAATTTTTTGTTGGAGAGCAAGAAGGAGAGCTATACTTGTTGATGATATTATTCAACATCTTGGCATACCACTAGTTTCAAAATGCAGCTGTTGTGCGCAATCTAAAGTTGAGACCTTGCATCATATTTTATGTGAGGGAGCTGGAGCTAAAAAAGTATGGAATTTTTTTGCAGGTGCATGTCGCATTAGGATCTCTCAGATTCGTAATTGGAAAGGTATAATGAATTTCTGGTGGCAAAGTGCAACGGGTTCTTCCCAAGTGGGCTGCAGGATTCGTGGTGTCTTGCCAATTCTTATTTCTTTGGCATTATGGAGGGCTATATGTGCTGCAAGAATGGAAGGTATTAAATTTGATTGAGATGCTATTATCCGTAGTGTTAAGGTCTATCTTAGAGACATATCTAGTAACTTGAGACAGTTTCATAAAATGGGTATTCATGCTCGGCTAGTATTGCCGGACTTAGCTTGTCTGAGCATTCCAGTTGTTATCAAAAGGCCTAGATTAATTGCTTGGCAGCTACCGGAGGTGGTAAGTTTTAAAATTAATGTGGATGGGGATTCTTGTGGTAATCCGGGAGTGTTGGGTGGGGGAGGTATTATTCGGGATTCACAAGGCATAGTTTTAGCTAGTTTTGCTCACTATTATGGCTATGCAACAAATACAATTGCTGAGTGTAGAGCTTTACTTGATGGACTCTGTTTGTGTCGTTCGTTGGGGTTGAAAGATTTCTTGGTGGAATCTGATTCTAGTGTAATAGTGGGATGGCCAACTTCGGGAGTACGTAAATATTGGTTTCTTTGGAATTTTTGAGAGGAAGAAGAAGATTGTTCGTGATCTAAATGTCCGTTCTCGGCATATTTTTAGGGTGGCTAATATGGTGGCAGATTTCTTGGCAAAAGAGAGGACTCAAGGTAGATCTTCACAGTGGATGGGTCGGGTTTCAATGCAAGGACTTATTCAGGGTTTAATTCCTATGGACAAATTGGGTATTCCTTATATTCGTTATTGATGTATTTTTTTAAAAGGGCATTTGTTATTATGATTGTTCCTCCACCACAGTGAGAGATTCTCATAATAAGAGGTGTTGACCTCGCTTTTTCATATTAAAAAGAAAAAATGTGGGATATGAGTGGTATGTAAAATTTTTCCACCTGGAAATAGAATTTGCAACCTTCCTTCATGCCTCTTTTCTTACTAAATGCTTCCTTGCCCTTGTGGGTTTTTGATATCTGAGTAGAAGATGTAGGTAGATACACACAAATAAAGTATGGTTAATAAAAAAGGACAACTAAATGGCTGACCAATGCCATTATTCTTCCATACTTTTTTCTATTTGGTAGACATGTAGTAGCATTTCAATTTCTAAGGGACCCTGTTGATCAAAGGGGAGGTTTAATATAGACAGCTTTTCTATCATAAAAGCTACTAACAAATAACAAAAATTGCCCTCCGGGTAATTTTGTTTTTTTGTTGTTGAAAGTATCAATAAATTTATCAAAAAATACTATTAATCATCTTTCTAATATCATCCTTTTGATATGATATCAAATGATTGTCAGATATATGAAGAATAATGGATAGTTTTCTAATCATGTCAGTATGTCACGTAAAAGGATCCCAAATGGATGACAGCATAGGAAAGGGCAAGATAAGGTTAAAGATAGTAAGCACATGCAAGGCATTCTGCATTCATTGACTGCATACATGTTGCCTAAAGTTCTATTGAACATCATTGTAGGCATGGTATTACATCGATGCACACTCTATATAACTTTCACATCATAACTGGAGAACATCTGAACTAAACTTGAAATGCAGATTGATTTCTGGGTACAAAGAAACTGAAGTACTAGCAAATTTAAAGACAGATATCTCACTAAAATTGATTTCTTTCATACGCTAAGCTTGTCCATCTCCCTCCTAAGTGCATTAGCCCTCACCAAGCTCCCAATGGTATTCACAGCCAACTTCAAGTCCTGCAGAGGATTCCCAGGCACCACTGTCTTGTACAAGTAGCTATCAAAAGTCATCTTCTGCACATATTCATCCGCACACATCTCCACGAAGGCTTCCCTTGCCGGGTTCGACCTGTAGAACACCTTCTGCAACACATCCAGCACCTTGTATGTTGGCCAGTAAGTCTTGTCCCACTTCTCCAAATACTTCCTCAAGTCCCCCTCATCCACCATCCTCTTCCCATTCTCCGACCCTTCAACAATAGCCTCAGCACACATCCTCCCACTCTTTGCAGCAAAATAGATACCTTCACCAGAGCATTTCGTCACGTAGCCGGCTGCATCCCCTACCAAAGCCACTCTTCCTAATAACCTGCGCGGGCGGGGGTGTTCGGGGATTGGGTGTGCCTCAACTCGTATTATCTTACCACCCAAAATCTTGTCCTTGGCTCTGTTCCTTGTTGCGAGTTGGAACTTCTTGATGTCTCCTTTGTGGGTTACAGTGCCGGTGCCAACAGCCACATGATCGCACTTGGGGAACACCCAACCATAGAAGTCGGGTGAAACATCATCTCCCACATACATCTCAGCAAGGTTCTCATAGTATACCATTTTATCATCCGGGATTTTGATCCTCTCCTGCAGTCAGAGAGACAGAATCTAGAATTCAGTGATGCATTACAACGCATATAACGCTCTAATGAAAAACCCAAACCACATAACCTATACTCCAAAAGAATTAGTCAATGATACAATTAGAGCCCCATTGGAACTTTAAAGAGCAAGAAATCCCATACACCACCTACCCTTATCCTTATCATATGGGATATCACAACGCAAGTACTTGGAATTTCACGAGGAATAAACCAGCAAAAATTAGCCGAACTTCCCATTTCTAAAACTCCCATCTAAAGCATTACCATGTTAAAAAATTTTCGAATGTCCTAACATCCAATAATATCTTAGCACACATTCATTTACCTATGACTCTGATGCTGCCATTGACCCAAACAAATTTTGACATTGGATATGAACAAAAATCCTATATTATTCAGACAGATAAACAAATAACATATTATCCCAAACACATTTACAAATCTTAAATTAACAAACTTTGTTTTTTTTTTCATAACATTAGTCATGCATCACCTGAAATGCGATGGCGTAGTCGTAATCACCAGCACCAATGCCCTTGGCGACACGAGAATTAGCCCCATCGGCGCCGATCACCGCATCCACCTCCAACGTCCGCTTCTCCCCAACCCCACCGGCTTTCTCGTCGTACCCTGTGTAATGGAGCACGTACGGAGAAACTNCACCCGGAGGTTTCGATTGGTTAGTTTCGGAGCGGACTTGGAGGCAATGACACGTAGTTTTCTGGGATTTATCGAGCTGGGTTTCGCTTGGGAAGTCAAATGGGGCTTCTCCAAAGAGGCTTGACGGAGGCCAACGAAGGATTTCAGAGCAATGGAAGTCATTTTGGCCGGAGTTGGAGCCGAAACAATGAGAATGATTCAGTGAAGAGTTGGGTTTTTGTTGGGAGTGATGGATATGGTTGGTGATATGAGACTGTCTGGGCAGTTGGATGGAGTAAATGGACGGTTGTAAATTCATGAGGATAATGTGATAGATTTTTTGCTCGATGTCTGACTGTCTGGGTCTGTTCTTGTTATTGCCACGTTGAGGGAATACTTGGTTCCAAGTCATAGCGTTGAGCAGTTACTGTCTTATTAAGTTTGGATATTATAATTATTATGAAAAATGTTATTCTTACAGTTAGATTTTATCGTTGGTTTTTACTGCTTTAATTTTTAAAATTTTTTTATTATTTTTTTTACTTCATAATTAAATAAGTATTTTTTAATAATATTATAAATTTTAATATTTTTTAAAAAATATTTAAATATATTAAAAATATAAATATAAAAAAATATAAAAAAAAATAACTACAATTTAGACTAACGGAAGCGGTGGCTCCGAGTAGCACCGCTCAATTATTATTAATTGGCGAATGTGACGTAAATCTACCATGTCGCGATGTCGGTATATTATTATTGAAGAATTTGAGAGGGATTAAATAAATAAGTTGAATTGGGGTTGACTAATAGTGGCCACAAATCCCATTTTCATACTAAAAGTTCATAATTTCTTCTCATATTTTGTATATATTTCTATTAAGGTTGATTCATATACGTCACAAATTTAATTTGATACAATCCAAACTTGACACATTAATTAATAATATTGAGCAATTAGCGAGGACCAGATTTTTTTAATATTTATTTTAGAATTTAAACAATTATATATAAAAACAATCCCAATGAATTATGTAAAACCCTTATTTCTGTATAATTTGAAAAAAAAAAATCTAAAAGTGGCATCAAACGAATGATCTATTTCATTTGTAATTTTCAGTTGGCATCAGTATTACCGCTACATCTAGAGATAACTGTCCACAATTGTAAATAATTTTTTAATCACTTCTTTATCTCATCTGCTCGTCTTCCACCCAACGTTTCCCACATACTCTGATTTCACATGTTTTCTTGCGTGTCTCCTATATATACTCTCCTAGCAACATTAATTTGAATATCAAATATATATATATATATTTAGAATTGCTACAGATTATACAAAATATCAAATATATATTCTCATCTGCTTGGAAAGAAAAGACTCTCTAATTTGGACTAATTTCATTATATAATCTCTTTTTTTTAATTAATTTATATTTTGGTTTAGCTTATAAATTTAGATTAATTTAAAATAAAACATAATTATATGATATTGTATATGAGAAAATATTACAAATATCAAAATATATGAGGATATCATTGATAGTTTAAAGAAAATATTTGAAATGAATAAAAAATATTTAAAAATATAATATTTAAATGATATGCGGAAAAAAATAGATAAGCTAGTGTATGATATATTGTAAAAATCATTATGTAAAATAGAAAAAGTAGATTTTGATGATGCATTTTAAAGGATAGGATGAATAATCCATTGTGAGTGCTCTAAGATACAATACATAGATTTCCTTATTGTACTTAATCTAAACTTTAACATTACATAATCTTAATCTAGTTCGGTACCGTATCGCAACTTATAATAGGTTTATGAAACCCAAATGTATGGTTGTAAAAAAAAAATCGAAAAATTGGTGAATCAGTCCAGTACCAATTTTTATTAAAAAAACCGATTGAAAATCAGTCTGATTCCGATTTTGAATTTTAGAACACTGGTTCGAATCGAATCGGACTAGTACATATATATGTGATTTTTTAAATTTTTATACGATTTATTTATATTATATATAATTTTTTGTATTATATTATATATTATATGTTAAATTACTAATTAATATAAAATAAAATTTTAAAATCTTATTATTTATGTCTATTAATCTTATAACATTAATATAGCATAAATTTTAATCTAAAACATGAATATTAATATTAATTTATTAATATAAACATACTTTTGATATATATATATAGATAAAGAATATATACATTTTTGGCATAATAAATTATAATATATATTCTTTTTTATAAATATATTTTTACAAATTTGATCATATATACTCATATAAAACACCTATAATTTATATAGACTATAATTAAATTCAATGCTAACTAATATGTGTTAATTATTATAAAATAATATATATATACTATAATATAAAAAGACTAATAATTTTAGTATATATAAGTTTGTAACTATCATATTATCACTAACATACGTAATTAAGTGTAGAATAGGACTCTTGGCTTGCTTAATAGGGATGCTTGGAAATATAAATAGGGGCTGTTATAGGTTGGCAATTTTGTAATTTACATAAAAATTCAGGGGCATTTTACCGTTCCAGCCATCATTTGCTGCGCTACTAATGGCCATCTGTAAAACACTTCAATTGATGCCCAGCTTCAAGAGAGCTAAAAAAGAAAAAATTCATTTACTTTCCCTTCTTTTGCTCTTAAGGGTGGGTTTGGATGTTAAAGTGAGTTGAGTTGAGTTGAGTTGAGATGATAAAATATTATTAGAATATTATTTTTTAATATTAAAATTATTTTTTAATATTAAAATTATTTTAAAATTTGAAAAAGTTGAATTGTTTATTATATTTTATATTGAGATATGAAAAATGTGTAATAATGAGTTGAGATGAGTTAGTATTTAGGGACAGGTTTTTCATTTTTTTTGTTTTTCAATGCATCATGCATCGAGCCATGAGCCATCCACTTTTTTTACTATCGGCCTAAGGCAGTAGTTACTCTTCGGACCGATTCAAATGTTGACAATGATGGTTATATTTATGAAAATATTTTAATTAAGATTTAAAATGTTGATTTTTATTGTCTTATTAATGAAGATGGATGATTTTATTTTAATAGTTGGATTGAAAACTTAGAAGTATTATTTAGTTTTACAAGCTTGTTAAAATTTAAGATTTGTATTGAAAAGTATAATTGAATTTATGACTTATTTTGTTGATATTTTAGAATATAGTTTATGTATATATATATATATATAATTTATCCATGCATATACTATTTCAAAATGGTACACAAAACGGTATCGGTATCGAAATATTTCATTCTAATGCTTTGTGATGAGAATGTAAAATGTCATATTTTTCTCTTTTAATGTCTAGTCTTTTATACATATTTGGTACTTAAATGTACTCATTATTCTTTTATTTTGATTTAGGATGTAAATGAAGGCATTAAATGCAAAATGAAGTTAATTGAGCGATTTTGAACAGTTTTGACATCGCTTCGTAATCTAGACATAACTCTCTCATCCGAACTTCGATTGAGATGATTCAAAATGCTGTGGAACACCAAGACAAATCTCTACAACTTTCATGTTATGTTTTGAATTTTGACAGATACTGGCTGCATCAAGAATGAAATCGGGCTTGAAGTTAACGCACCTGTATCGCTGACGTTCCGGAACGTTCGGCCTTATCATGCAATTCAAACATGCAGTTTATTATTGGAAGTTTTCAAGATCTAGTGCATGAAAATTCCAGCTGAAAGCACCACTTTTCTAGTTATATTATGACTTTATTTTATTTTTAATTAATCAAATTTGGATATTGTTATTTTAAGATAATACTTATAAGATTTTTATGAGATTTGGTAAGCTTCAAAAAAACTGAGTTGAACGGGCTAAGAGGGAGAAATCATACTACGCTACAAATGCCTCTCCCTCCCCTCTTCTCAAACTTCTCTTTTGAGTTTTCATTATGGCCTTATGTGACTAAATTTTCATAATTGGTCGAAGGAAACGGAAGCCTCAAAATCAATAAAACTGTGAGATCTAATTTCTTTTTAGTGTTTAATTTATGCTTTAAGTATCAGATGTTCTTCTATGCCTATTTTCATGATTGCCTCATTTAATTATTAGGTGGCCTATTAGTTTATTATTCGTTGCAATCTACTGCTAGATTAGATATTAAATCCGTAGTTGTTTGATCCCTCTAATTTGTGAAGCAACTAAGATTTAATGATTATCTGCGTTAGAAATTATTAGATCTTAGGAAGAAAATGCTCGACAAAATTAACTGCAACTACTTGTGCTTGTGTTGTTTAGCTTCATCGATGTCTCTAATTTTTAAGGTTTCTACTAGATTAAACCTTTAGCGCTTGTCTTGGGTTGTTTAGTAGTTAAGGTTAATTAGATCGCTTGTTTTTTAATTAATTGCGACTAAGGAGAGATAGGAAAATAATTCCAACGGTGAATATTCAAAGTATGAGTTAATATATACTTGCATCGATGATCAGTTGAAAAATTTCGATGGTGGATGTTGACTTAGACCAATGTTTGTTCTTTTGATTGATTTTGATAATTTAATTTGAATTGTTTCTTAGTTGTTTTTCTTGAAATTGTTTTCGTTATACTCAAACTTCCCCCATCCTTGTTCACGTAGCATAAAACTAGGCTAGACACTCTCCGTAGAAACGATCGCTTACTTGCACTACTACATATATTTTTTAGGAGTATAGATTTTATTTTTGGTTGTCTGTGACAGCACACCACTTTGACCGAAATGGTATTCAAAACTTTGACCCAAGAGCCTAAAGTGAAAAAAAAGTATTACTATATTCACTACTGGCAGCGCTAATTACACTCGAAATGCATAAAAAAATTAATTAGGAGATGCTAAAGTTTCTTTCAAGTAATTGAGATACCAATAGTCAGTGCTAATTACATGGTAAAACTAGATTAGATCCGATCGGAATCAGTAAAATTAGAAGTTTTGATTTTTGTGATAAATTGATTCGGTATTGATTTTTCAATTTTCAAAATTAGTGTATACTTGTTTGATTCTAAAATATGTCCAAAACCAGACTGAATCAGACAAAATAGAACCTACCCAAATGGTGTCCGAAACTTGTGCACTAATTTAAATAAGACAAATTCCTCCAAACTCAAAGAATTGTGGGTCCCTCTACAGGGACCAAAGCACGTACCAAAGGTATATTTCTATTTTTCGTTTTTTTTGCAAAATAGAAAACAAAAGCAGAAATGCACTCATTTCTTCTGTGCATTCTTCGATCCCCTTAGCATCTTTCAATAATTATTTGGGATCAATCTATTAACATTTCTATAGACTTATGTGAGGTTTTAATTATTTTCCTTTAGCATTGAAAATTGTTCTCTTGCTAAAATTTGGATGAACTCACCACTGGTCTTTGTGATTTTTCTTTTTTTAATAAAACCTCATATATCTTCATTTCATTGAATTATAACCAGATATTACACTTTTATCAAACTATAAAAAAGAAAGCACATCTCTTGGATAATCCTCTATCCACACTACTTCCTCTTTTAAACCAATTGCTTTTTAGCCAAACTATATTTCACCTTATTACCTTCCCTATATATGTATTGTATCTTCCATATGTTTGTACATATAAAAACCTGCTTCAAGTCTTCTATCAATTGTCCATACCAAACCCAGCTTTCTTATGAGCTATTTACATCATTTATCACAGCCAAATCATCACCTTCGAAGACCACATCTGCAAATGTAAGCTCACTACATAGCTCAACAGCTCACTATGAAGCTTGAAACTCAGCAACTATTGGACTGCATACATGATCTTTTGGCATACTAAGAGAAACAAGTACCTCTCCCTCCTCATCCCTTATTACTATACCAGCTCCCATCTTTATAGTTGTTTTATTGAATGATGCATCACAGTCACTTTAACCTCATTTGCTACAGGCTTCTTCTACCTCACCTCTTTACTTCTTGCTATTACAGTTGAGCTTCTCTGTCCACAACCATGTCCTTGAGCTTCTCTGTACACTTCCATGTCTTCAGTGGCCTTACTTATCACTCTTCTCGGTCTTTTTGGTCTTATGAACTGTTCTTCAAAGACCACCTTGTTTCTTCGTAACGATATATGTCTCATGGTGACAGCAACCATTTCAATACCCCTCTTAGTTAACTACTGCACAAGTCTGTTCCATGTTACACAGAATTCTTCCTCACTAAAGCACTACTTCTAGACATAACTCTCTCATTCAGCCCGCACATCACTTGCAGCTCCACAACCCCATATAGAATGACCAATTGTTTCAACTTCTTTAACACATATAAGGCATAAAGCATCCTCCACCATTTTCCTCTTAGCCAGATTATGTTTAGTAGGGAGACAGTCATCCACAGCTTTCCACATGAAGTTCTTCACCATTACAGGGACTTCCATCTTCCATATAGCCTTCGAACCCACTCCACTTTTAATGCTAGAGGATTCACCTTTACTCCTTCTTTTCATATCCATATCCAGGTAGTAGGCACTTCAAACTGAGAAAATCTCAGTGTTGGTAAATTCCCAAATCTGCTTGTCACTACCACCCCTCTTGCTAATAGGAATTGATTTCACAATCACAACCTCTTCTTTCCCCAGAACAGCTTCTAACACTACCTCCTTCCACCACCCCTTATCAATGAACTCTTCTACCCTAGCCATCTTATCAATATTTTGCACAAGAGTTTGTGATGAGCGCCAAGAGGCCCAAGAAGGTATCCACTTGTCTTTTCAAACCCTAATCTGTTTCCCATTCCCGACTCTCTAAACCACCCATTCTTTAAGCAACCTCAAAGAACTCCACAATCCCCTCCACATAACAGAAGGACACAACCCAAGTTTTGAGGTCAATAGGTCTTTTCCCTTAAAATATTGTTCTTTAAGGATTCTTGCTGAAAGAGACCCAAGGTTAGTCAAAGTTCTCTAGCATTGTTTAGCCAGCATGGCTGTGTTGAAACTATCCATACCCCTAAATAAACCACATACTTGTTTAGCTGCCCGATCTTCTCCTAGCTCCTCTAATGTGTCTTTCTGTCATTTTGTTTGTGGCCCCACCAAAACCTTGCCATAATGGCAGAAATCTCATTGCATAGTCTCTTAGGTAGTCGGAAAGCACTCATATGGTAGGTTGGGATGACTTGTATAACAGCTTTTAGAAGCTCCTCTTTTACATCTTGTAATAAAAACTGGTTTTTCCAACTGCTAAGTCTCTGCCAAATCCTCTCTTTGATCCCTCTAAATGCATTATATTTTGATCTACCAACCAAATTAGGCAGACCCAAATACCTCGTACTGTCACTGCACAATCTAGCCCCCACCACCTCCATTAACTGCCTCTTCACCTCATTTTTTCTATTTCCACTAAAGGCAATTGAAGTTTTTTGATTATTCAAGCATTGACCAGAGGCTGCCTCATACACCTCCAAAATCTCCTTCATTTTCATCAATTCACTCGCATTTGCCTTGCAAAACAAAATGCCATCATCTGCAAACATCAAGTGGGTCACATATGTCCCTCCTTTAGTGATTGTAGCCCCTCTTAGCTCCTCTCTTTCCTCAATTGCATCAATCATACTACTCAGCCCCTTAGCACATAAATTGTGTTCCAGCTTCAATCATCTCCATAGATGGACCACTCGAGGATAAGACCTCTTCAAAATGTCTTTTAAAGGCTCCCTCAATACTTACCTGGTCCTTCAAAACTCTACTAGATAATTTAGAAATGTGAGTAATCCTGCTTTTCCTCCTCATTTGACTTGCATAGGCATGATAGTACTTGGTATTCCTATCTCCATCTCGAAACTAGCTCCTCTTGGCCCTCTGTTTCCATCTTATATCTTCTTTCTCTAGCAGTTGGCCTACTTCCCCTTTTAACCTCTTAACTTCCTCACACTTGCTCCCATCCTCCTCCTCCTGCATCCATTTTAGTATCTTAGTTCTTTTCCTTCAGCTCCTCTTCTTCTTCCTTTTCGTCTCCCCAACCCCTTTAGCATAGCACTACATCTGACCAGAGCCTTCTGAACTTTCTCTAAAGAAGTGCTCCCTTCACTCCCTTACCCATTCCCCCCATCACCACCTCCTCACACTCCTTATCTTTAGTCCAGCAAGCTTCAAAACGAAACATCCTCTTCCTGGTTCCACTTGGCCTATTTGAAAACATCTACATCACTATAGGTTTATGATCTGAACACCTAGCAGGCAGCACCTCACCTTCATTTCCTTAAACAACTCCTACCACCTGCCATATGCTAGATATTTGTCCAACCTCTCCTTGACAAAAGTGCCATTTGAATGCCCATTGCTCCATGTGTATCTGTCACCACTATAATCTAGATCATACAGCTCATTCTCCTCCATAGCCTTCCTAAACAACACCATCTTACTCTCCTCCCCATTTCTCAGACTAGTAAGTTATCTCATTGAAATCACCTGCAACACACCGTGGGACTTGTCCTTCTGGTTTTAGCTGCTACGACAAGTCCCAAGAAGACTTCTTTTTGCTATCTCAGGATGGCCATAGAACCCTATGAATAGCCACCTCTCTCTCAACTCTTCATCCACTACCAAGGCACTAACATGCCATCTGGAGTAGTTTACAATCTCCACTTCTAGCTTATCCATCCATAACAAGGCTAGTCCTCCTCCCTTCCCCACAAGATCTACCACAAAACACTGCTTAAAACCAACTCTTCTTTGAATTCCTTCTACCTTTTTTGTGACAATCATGGTCTCAATGAGAAACATGATTTTAGGCCTCTTATCATTTGCCATAAAGTAAAGGTCTTGAACCGTCTAAGAGTTCCCAAGCCCTCAACAGTTCCAACATAGAACACTCATTGGGATAGGTGGGGCTGTTGCACAGCCACCACCTCAACATTGTAGAGTTCAAACTCTTTTGTTTCCTCACCCCTTTTAACTTTTTTGGCTTTTTTTACATTAACCTCCTCCTCCCCACTTCTTTTTTTTTTTTTTAATCAACCTATCCCCCTTCATTCCCCTTTCTTTTTGTTTACCCCTTGCCTTTATCTTTCGCCTCTTTTCTTTATACAATGTAACTCCCACCCCATCTCGATCAAGTGGCCTCCCCTTCCTCTCTCCCCCTACCCCTACCCCCTTCTCCCTCAAACCCTTCCCCATCAACCTTATAGAGTTCCCTAACAGCCTCTTTCAAAATTACCCTCCCAATCTCTTCCCTAGCAGCATGCTTTTCACTAATCTCCACCTTTACTTCCTCACC
>QEOT01123979.1:0-2500 GCA_003123785.1 Pterocarya stenoptera
GGCATCATAAAAAGGATCGGTTGGTTTAGATTTCTAAATAATGGAAAATGGCTCTTCCTTCCCTCTCAGATTCTATCCATTTTTCCCGTCTGAAATCTATTTCGTGTATCAGCTATTGAGGATTTTGGGAGGGAAGATATAAGTACTCTACTTTTTTAATTTTTTCTTTCCATGTCCAACAAGGAAAAAAGTAGCCAACTTTTTCGTGCTTTGTTCTTCTACATATCGACCTGATTATGTCTGGTCCTATCCAGCCCAATCCCGGAACTTAGAACAGCATTTGGATCTTGGAACGACGAGAGGGGGAGTCTTGTCCATTCTGTCCCCGTTACAACTAAAAACATCGACCACTAGGAGATGGAGACAGTTTATACAGTTGTATGTTCATCGTTATTCTATTTCTTGTGCGGCTCGTGCAGCTATGTTTCTCGAAACAATTGTAGGAGGATCGCCCATCTATTATTAGATCGATCACCATATCTTACTTCACTTCCTTCATATGATAGTCTAAAGAAATACCCATCAATAGTGTTATTATTTAGTTTTATGAGCAATGATATCCACACAACATATTTTACCACACATATTTTAAAGTGAGAGTATTTTTATAAAGTGATGTTATTTTTATAAAGTATTTTACTAAAATACTCTTTATTTTAAAACATCGTTGTGTAATGTATTGTGAAAAGTAATGTGTGCTTATCATTTTTCATTTGCAAATCGAATAGATAAATATGATCACAAATTGTTGAAGCATTTTTGGGTCCTATCATGAAAGGTAGGAGGAGTCATCCGAGGCCCACGATGGTGGCTTGAGTGTCGGTACGGTGTCCTTGTGTTCGTCCGTAAAAGTAAATAATAAATAAAATATAAATGAGAGACATAAAAATTTTCGATTTGGAAAAAAATCTACGTACACGTGGTGTTTGGTGTTTGGAGGACAAACCCTATATGCTTGGTATATAATATCTTATGACTTTATGTATCTCTCAATACAATAGAGGTTGAAAACCTTCTTATCCAAAGGAAGAAGATGATGTCTCTAGAGTCCTAAAATTGTAGAAGAAGCATTCCCAGCAGTCCTTGCGTTCTTTGGCAAGGAAACCCCTTTTATTGAGGCTTTTATAGAGTGGTTGGTGAGATGTCAACTTTTATGTCCTTGTCACTCTTTCTTTTTACGTGTCTGACTTGTCTAAGTTGTTTTTAGGGGCGTACTCGATCTGGTCCAGTTTGGGGGGTCACGAACTAAAAATTTTGGTCCACCATTTTTTCGGATCAGACTGGACTGTTAGCTATCGGTCTGGTCTGTCCAAATGAGTTATGAATATTTTTTTTTCTCTTTTTTTTTGGCAAATAAATTAATATAAAAATTAATTAAATTATTAAAATTAAATTAAGTGAGCTCTTTAATGTGAATTATGTAACTTATTACTAATTCATTAAAAAAAATAACTTAGTAAATAATGAATTATAATTATATTTATGATGTTAATAGTTACTAGAGAATATCTTCTCACAAGGCCTTTCGATTTCCTCCAAATAATAGCCTCCATATTCGAAAGCCTAGATTGCACTACAGAGGAAAAAAAAAATTCTTCCTCACTCCCGAGTCCCTCCCTCCCGATCTCTCTTCTTCCTCACAACCCAAGTTCTTACCTTTTCGTGTTAGGATCATTAATGAAAAACTCAAAACTTGAGAAAATAAAGATTTGGCTAATGGATTTTTCGAGTCCAACTCCAAGCTCCTAAAGCCCCCAGAAACTAAAAGAGTTTACTATAGTTTTTTGTTAAAATAATGTTCTGGTCTACGGGGAAAGTTCTAGTCTTTAGGGACATCTACTTGTATTTGAATTGTTCCAAGTTTCTATTACCACTTGGCTTTATTTATGCTAAGTGGGCTGCTTTCTCATTTCTATTAAGATTGTGTATTGAATGGCTATTTAAGCCAAAGTTATTGTTAATAAAACTAAGTCATTCAATCCAGCTTGTTGTGTTCTTATTCTTAGTTTCATTTTAGATCAAAGTTCCCAACAATATGGTATTAGAGCCCCCATTGGGCCTGACAAATCAAAGCAATAGTCTTTGAAGTTATTGCAGCAGCACAGAAGATGACTACAGAAGGGAGTTTTATACAACCAGCCATTCCTCGCTTTGATGGTCACTATGACTATTGGAGCATGCTAATGGAAATTTTTTTATGATCTAAGGAATTTTAGGGGCTGGTGGAGCCTGGCTATATTGAGCCAGCAAGTGAATCGGTATAGATAGATGCACAGCGAAAGAAGAATGATAAGATGAAGCTGAAGGATCTGAAAGTGAAGAACTATCTCTTTTAGGCGATTGATTGAACCGCTCTTGACACCATTCTCAAGAAGGATATTACCAAAGATGTATGAGACGCCATGAAGAAAAAATTTGAAGGAAATGCAAGGGTCAAGAGGTCTCATTTTCAAGCTCTCCGCAGAGAATTTGAAACTCTTGAGATGAGGTCCGGTGAAAT